>ML119653.1:262442-500538 GCA_003788565.2 Ascobolus immersus RN42 | reverse complement strand
AGCATTGAAACTATGGAGAGAAAAGCTATCTAAGGTGCAACGATGCCAAGCCGCTACACAAAAAGGTCCGAGCTTACACGTGAGGATCTCCACACTCCCCCTTGTAGCGGGTTTGCGTGTGCCTATTCGTGGCTCCCTCTCTTAGATTAGCTCCCCCTGTTTCCAACAGTTCCAGTTATTCCATAATATCCTCCCCCTGATTCCATCTATATCCATTCTTCTTAATATTCCATATCTTTCGGCATTGGTACGATATTGCACCGTGAGCGGCAAAGTTCGAATTCGCGGCGGGGTAACGCTTTGGTTAAGAAATCTGCGACCATCTGCTTTGTGTCGACGTAATCGATTGAGATGTGCTTTAGTTGAGCTTGTTGCCGAACATAGTGAAGGTGGATATCGTAGTGCTTTGTGCGAGCGTGGAATTCAGGATTTGAGGCCACTCTGATGGCTGATTGGTTATCGCAGTATTGTTGTACAACTGCTCGTTCTGAGTCTTCTAGAGAGTAGACCTCTGCGTGGAGTTGACGTAGCCAAATCGCCTGTCTGGATGCAATCGATAGTGCAGCATATTCTGCCTCTTGGGTAGATAGTGCAACAAGCGGTTGCTTTTTGGATGACCAGGATATCATGTTGCCATGGTGGAAGAAGACATTTCCACCGATGGAGAGTCGATCCATATCCGATGCGAAGTCTGCATCAGAGTAGCCGTATAACTCAGTCATGGATTGGTTGTTGTATTCCAATTCGAGGCGGATTCGTCTGGCTTTATCGGATTCGTGGATGGTCTTAGTGTAGCTGCGAATGGGAACCTCCGACTTGGATCCCGTCATGAGTATCCCATAGTGCTTGGTACGAAGCAAATAGCGCATCACTTGCGTTAAAGCCTCGTGGTGTTGTTCGGACGGATTCGAGCAGAATTGCGATAGTTTCTGAAGAATGAAGGCGATATCCGCTCGTGTGCCACGCATGATGTACATGAGGCACCCAACATATTTCATGTAGAGGTCTTTTTGGTGTGGAAGTCCTTCGTTTTTCGTGAAGACGAATGACACTTTGACCGGTATATCTGATGGGAAGATGGTCCTAAGCGTATCTCGTCGATAGGCTTCAATTACTTTGTCCACATAATGTTCTTGCGATATGAAAAGCCTGTCGTGACGGCGGATAATGCGGAGATTGAGAAAGTAGTGGAGCTCTCCAAGATCCGTCATTTTGAATTCCGCTGATAGTAGGGCCTTGAGAGAGTTGATCGTTGCCATCTCTTTGTGCAGAAGAAGGATGTCATCGACCCAAAATGCGAGTAGAATGCCGCAGAGGTGGATATATACAGCATGATCTGCCTCGAAGCGCATGAAATTGTGGGAGATGAGAGTTGAGTGGAGCTTCATGTACCAGTTGCGCCCAGCTTGTTTGAGACCATAGAGTGATTTCTTGATGAGCACTAGGAGGTTATCCTTTGGCAGGTGTGCTGGTGCGTGCTCCAGGAAACGCGGTGGCACTTCCGAGTATATGGTTTCTTCAAGTGGTGCTGTCAAGAATGCGTTTTTGACGTCCATGTGATGGATATGCATGTTCTCAGTGACAGCCACGGAGAAGAGGAAACGGATGGAGTCAAGCTTTGCGACTA
This sequence comes from Ascobolus immersus RN42, assembly GCA_003788565.2. NCBI lineage: Eukaryota > Fungi > Ascomycota > Pezizomycetes > Pezizales > Ascobolaceae > Ascobolus > Ascobolus immersus. The sequence continues at coordinate 498,911 of ML119653.1, read as the reverse complement.
CTGCAAACGTTTCCTTATAGTCAATGCCGTAGCGTTGAGTGTATCCTCTGCCGACAAGTCTGGCCTTGCACCGTTGTACTTCGTTGTGTGGTCCGAGCTTGTAGGTGAGGACCCATCTGCATCGTATCGGCTTGATGGTTTTGTCATTTGGCCGAATCACGAACTCTACTACCTCATTTCGGAACATGGCATCGATTTCCTCATCCAATGCGTCTTGCCATTGTGGTCCGAACCGAGGGTCAGCCAGAGCTTGTTCGGCAGTCTTGGGATCATCTAGGCCATCTGTCTCCAACAGTTTCTGCATTGCATCATCCATTTCGATGGCAAACGACGGAACAGTGTCACTGTAAGTTTGGATGAAAGTCGAGAACATCTCCATGAGTTGTGGATAATCTTCCATGAAGTATCCAAACTGTTCTGCAAAAGTAGGGACGGTCCGTCGGCCGCGATCTCTTCTGTGGAATACTCGACGAGGCTCAGGAGGAGGAGTATCTCCGAAGTGATCGGGCGGTGGTGTGAGATCTGCCATCATCTCTGATAAAGTTGGTGAGTTTGGAGCTGGTGGAGACTCGTCATGATCGAACGGAATTTCTTGGGGTGTGCGAGGACGTTCTGGAGATTCAGGACGTTCTGGAGATTCTCGCCGGTGAGGTGGTTCCGGTGGTCTGTTTCCATGGTCAGGTAGGTGACGAAGCAAGTTGATAACTGATCGTTGTAGTTGGTCCGGTAGCACTTTCATCGTGCATGTTGCTTCTTCCTCAGAATCAGAGTCATCACTTTGGTCTTCAGCGGTATCATTGAGCGGCCTGTAACGGAACGATATTCCTTGGATTCGAGTCAGAAACAAGAACATGGTTTATTATGTATTAAGTATTAAGGGTAGGCATCATGTAAACATGTGTATGTATAGTAAAAGAAAAGAGGAAAGCTATTGGCTACCTTTGGTGACTGGACCATTTTCGCGATCTTCCACAGTGAAAGTGATCTTTTTGGCCACATTTTGGGTAAAGATGAATGGCGTATTCGCCTGTTTCTTGATGACAGTGTTTGCTTTCTTGACAAAACCGTCTTGTCTCTTCTGCTTCGCCTCAGTAGCGGCAGGTGCATGAGTGGTAGGCTCTATTGCCAGTTAGAATGTGGATATTTGTATGGGGTTGATTACCATTTGTGTTGGTGTTTGTCTCTGTCGCTGTGGACTTGGATGTAGGTGATGTTTGTGTATTCGGCACGGTCTCAGTGGACGGCAATGCGGTGGTGGTTCCCTTATGGGTCTGACTGCCTAGTGGAAAGTCAGTGGTTTGGTCTCTCGCAGTTAAGCAGGTTTTGTTACCTTGTACGGTGTAGGTGGTCAGGCTCTGTGGCACTATGCTCAGTGGCAGTTCAGTGTTATTCAACATCTGGAAGAAGTTCTCCGGAATGTAGTCCAGGTCTGTGGGGTCTTCGTTGTCATCCAACTCTTCGTAATCTTGAAAGATTCGGTGAGCCTCGCTGAAGTCGTCTTCGACAAAGCGGACGTCGCGAGCCTGAAAGATGTGGTTGCGATCGTGGTCGTAGAGAAGGTATGCGTTGGTGGATTTGATGCCGACGAAAACACAAGTGCGAGCATTCGGCTCAAGCTTCTTGGTGTGTGTGGTGATGAGAGCATAGGCATTGCATCCGAAAACACGTAAATGTGCGGTGACCGGTGCTTCGTTGTAGAGTATTTCATATGGACTCTTGTTGCCAAGACTCTCACGAGGTACTCTGTTAAGTTGGTAGATCCCATAGATCATGGCTAGTTCCCAGAAAGCCGGTGGTAATCCACATGTGTAGAGTGATGCTCTGCACGTCTCGACTGATGTTCGAAAGGATCTCTCTGCTACTCCATTCTGCTCAGGCGTCCCAACAGATGAGAACGTCATGGCAATGTTGCGTCTCCGGCAGAAGTCCTTCCACTGGTTATTGTTGAATTCGCCGCCGTGATCAGAGTGTGCTTGTTGCACCTCGTAGCCATCCTTGCCAAGTTGATCGATAAGAGCTGCTGTCTTTGAGAACACCTGTGCCTTTCCAGTGACCCCTACGTAGGTTTGGTAGCGAGACATGTCCTCCACCACAATGTTGAACATTTTGTTACCTGTGAAGATCGCTAGTGGTTCGGTGATCGTACATGTGTCCATGTGGATCTTCTGATAAGGTATGGTGCTGCGAGGTTGTGGGTCTGTGTTGCGTTGTCTCGTTGACTTCGCCTTGATGCATGGTATGCAGGTGCCGTAGCTCTGAATGTTAATTCCCATTTGTCGAAGGGCCTTCAATCCTCTGTGGCCACAGCGTTGATGCATGAGGACACCCATTGGTGTAGTGAGTTGTGGGACGTCGTCTTGGTTGGTGGCGTATGCTTCTGTGATGGCTGAGGCGAGCGCAAGGGTTGTTGGCTCGACTAGTGACTCATGTTCGACGTAACAGGCGAAATCGAGAACATTTTGTCTGAACTTCTTTGTGCTAGTCATGACGAGGTTGCCCTTCTTGTCCGTGATGTATCCACGGCCGTCGCTCGGGAAGAACGTTTCAAGGCCGACCTCGGTGAACTGTGTGGTGGACAAGAGGTTAATTCCCATCTGTGGGACATACAGTACCTTGTTGATTTTGACCCGTGAGGTACGACCATTGACATCTAGCCAAAGCGCAATGGCACCGATTCCGTGAATCTCGATCTGATGTAGTCCACCAACAGTCACAGTTGGACGAATTTCAAACAGTGTCATTTCAACGAAATATCCCTTGTCCTTGAATGCATGGTTGGAGGTGCCTGAATCCAACAGTACTGCACTGGTTCCATCGTCATGTTGAAAGTGAGGTAGGGAACCTTGCGAGTTGTTGAGGGAAACAAGTGGTGTAATGGTGAATTGCACCATCCAGATGCTATCGAAGGAGTCGTAGTTTCGCTTCTTCGTATTGTTATTATTCTGTTGTTGCTGATTGTTATTGTTGTTGTTGCCGCTAGCATTGTTGAATGGTTGCGTGCCTTGGGCGGTAATGTGTGGTCTAAATCCTCCGCGGCCACGGCCACGTCCACCTCCTCTGTTGTTAGTCTGGCGTTGATCCTTGTTCTTTTGCCATTCTGCCTGGAGATGAGGATATTTGATCCAACAGCCCCAGCTGGGATGGTGGGCGTTGAGTGGTGGTCCGCAATGGTGGCAGGCAGGGCCTCTCCACTTGTCTGGGCCCAGGAAAGCTCTTGGGGTCTCGTTAACAGGGTATGATGAGTTGTAATATGAATGGGAGTTCATATTCTGGAGTTTGTTTAGGTTGTTATACTCATCTCGCAGACGACGTTGGTACTCCTCAATCATCTCATCCGTAACTCCTTGGGATAGATCCGTTTGTGCGTAGAGTTGGGAGAGTGCATTGGCGTACTGGGGAGGCATACCGCAGCAAGTCATCTGCAAGATGTCGATGGGGCGGATCCGCAAGTCTGAGTTGATGTTTTTGAACGGTTCCGCGAGATCGTCCAGTTTGTCGAAGTATGCTTGCATGTCGCTAGAGCCATCATACCGAAGATCGAAGAAGTCTTTCCTTTGGGCGAAGAGGGAGGCAGTGCCTAACGACTCGTATCTGTTCTCTAGCCAGTCAAAGATCTCCTTGGGGTCCTCTTTGCCATGAAGTTTCTGGAGGATGGCATCTGAGACGCCTGCTTTGAGGTAAAAACGGGCCTTGACGGACTTCTTTTCCCAGGCCGTCACCTTATCCTCCCATTCCTTCATGTCTTTGAAATATTTCTCACGGATTTCACGCCATGGGGCATCAGGATCCGCTCCTTCATCGTCATCGGGAGCAGCGACGAGTGGTTGAAGTGGGAGGCCTTCTGGTTGAGGTGGGGCAGTCGGTTTTTGTGTCTTTCCGGTGATGTAGTCTTCTAGGTCCTGGAATTGGAATGCGAGTTTCACTTTCTCCTTCCAGAGGGTCCAGTTCTTCGGGCCGGTAAGTTTCCTGATTTTTGATCCTTCCACCTCGAAGTACTCGAAGGAATCCTTTTGTTTCTTCGCTGACGACATCGTGACGAGCGGTGGAGTTGAGACTGGTGATGGGTATAGAAGAGTATAGAGGTGTTTCGGGGTTTAGAGGGAGGTCAAAGAAAAAATGTGTTGTTGAGCACCGAAGGTGCGAGGGCTCATTAACCTGTTGAGGAGAGGAAAACGTTGTAACTGATAGCATTGAAACTATGGAGAGAAAAGCTATCTAAGGTGCAACGATGCCAAGCCGCTACACAAAAAGGTCCGAGCTTACACGTGAGGATCTCCACACGAAACCGAGCTGGAAGGCCAGTACAATCTGTATACTAGGAAGAGAACCGGAAACTACAAATTTACAGCTACTTCCAAGCCGACCGGTAAGATCGCAATCATTTTCCTTTGACTGTGCTGAAACAACGCAGACGACCACATTTTTTCCAGATTTCAAGGTTTCCGCCCGCCTCACACTGTACTCGCCAACGACCTTCGAGGCGATGTCGAAACTCTTCAGAACCAGAACAGAGATGTCTCATCCTCTGCCATACCTCCGAATCTTTCCATCAACATACGGGCTTGTCTTACCATGGCCGGAAGAAACGAGCTGCGGGCCTGGGTAATGCTAGGAATTTTTCTGCAACTGGGTGCTCTTATCTTTGGCGGATTCGCAACCTACTTTCGCCCTTCTATGGCTTATCTGAAAGAAGGAGAGCCTGTGGAAAACCATGCATTCCCATTGATGGCTACTGGAACGCTGATCCTATCGTTTGGGATGTGGCTCTGTTCGTACGTGGTGGAAGGCAGCACTGTCGAACATGCCTGGGAGGTTCTCGACAGTTCGAAGGGTGTAGCAAAACCGTTTCGGATTATTTGGTTGCAGCAAGGAGGATCAGTTACCGACCAGCAATTTGACTCGTACGCCATAATCGGTGAAAAACCGCTCGACAAAGTATTAACTTCTCGCCTTTCATCTGCTGTCGACGGTCGGAGTGGGACATCGTCAGCTCAGTCATCCACAAGTCTTTCACAGAGAGCTCAGACACAGCACCATAAGCCATGTGAGGCTGCAAAGTCTAAAGAAACCGGTCCAGCTAGCTCTATTCAGGTCCTCACGACAATTGCAACCGCTATCAGTGTCGGAGGATTCGTTATACAATTCACTGGATTGAGAGCTATGCACTTCTCGGCCAGTATAGCACAGCTGATAGTTACTGGGATTATGGTGCTAGTTCGTGCCTGGGTGAGGCGTGGTCTGACAACAAAACCCTCAGCGTATAAAATTCCCCAAGGATTTGAAATGGATTGGCTGGCTACACGACTTGCAGCTGAGCCAGAGAGACTATGGCAAGAGCGCCATAACAAGGCGAAGGCATCTTTTAAAAATGGTGGGAGGAAGCAAGGCACCGGGAAAGCTCAGGCAAATGCGTCCAAAGCTGTCGTCACACCAAGAGAGCACTACCAAGGGAATTGCAATTGCGGGATATTTGACGCGAGTTGTTGGCACTGGACGATCCTCACCGGGAGAGGTACTGAGAGCTTCAAACTGCTTCCTTACCGGCCTTCAATTGGGAAAAGCAATAGCCATAGGGCTGTGAAAGTGAGAGAGCGTATCGCACGTGCTGACCGTTGGTTAAGCTCTTCTTCTGAGGCTGCCGTTGCACTGTCTGCAGCAATTGAAGTCGTCATGAATACGCTCTTTGCAGAAGAAAGTCAAATGGATCCGAGCATGTTTTGGACCGTGCAAGGGATGGCGCCGGAGAACAGCAGTATAACGGCCCAGAAAAAAGGCTCAGTCGTCAAGGAAGATGATAACGGCGAAATCCATCTCGCCCTAGATCGAGTTGACGGCCAATGGAAATCCAATGCAACTGAGATTGATGCATTGCTCTCACTGTGGCTGTTCTCTATCCACAGTAAAGGAAATGAGCAGCAATCTTCAGCCGCCGCGAACAATGAAGCCAATGTTCCTAAAGATTGGCTACGTTTCGGTGGCAATGCGCTCAGAACGACGGCCGTACACCTTCTAGGGCAAGTTAAGGCAGATTCGAACTATTTTCGGAATTTGAGATGGTTTCTAGACGACGGTTTTCACTCTCTACGCATTGTGGAGCCTGCTATCAATGTGCCCAACGCTACAGCAAATGCGATTGCAGGACAACTGATAACTGTACCGGCACAGTTTGTTTTGGGGTTCCGATCGGCACAGGGAGAAGACAATTCTCCTCTTACGGGCTCCAGAACCTACAAAGTCCAGCCAGTTGAGCTACTAACTTCTTCTCCAGAAGAAGCTTCCGGCTCTATGATTCCTTCTAATGACACATTAAATGGCCAGGACAGCTTTCAGCAATCAGTTGTCGGGATCGGCACCGTCAATGTTGCGCCAATCGAGAGACATCTTGTCCGAGACTTGTTTTCGGCCTTCCTGTGGGCTGTATCTCGGAAAGCCCCCCAGATTAGCGGGAAGACTACCATCAAAGTGGACACCTTGGGTACAGGAGGCGGAGCAAAAGCCCTTCCTTGGGAGTCTTTCCGATTCAACAATTCTGTCTTGACAGAACTGACGCGTGAGATTGTTGCAGCAGCCGGAGAGTGGCTCGGTGATGATCAGGAAGTCTATTTGAACCTCATACCCCCTCTCAGTGAGAACGGCAAACTTCCCTCCACTTTGGTAGTCGTTGACCACCTTCGGGAGCTGGCTCATCCACATGAGTCCAATGGAAGCTGGGAGGAAGCAACGCAGATCTACCTGACCTTGCTTGATTGTGCGAAGACCTTTTCGGCAGGGGATCCTGTTCGACGGCAAGCAGCAGTGGTTTCTTTTGAATTCTCCCACACACTCAGCGAATTCAGAAGGTTAAAGGAGGAGTTCGATGTTGATACTGAGTTCATCAATGAGTTACGAGGCCTCGAATCCCGGCTGCTTGATGCCTTAGTAGCTTTAGAAGAACCAGGGGATGGCCTGATTTCTTCTCTTACGAGGCTCTATCGTCTCCAATGTCGTCCATTTTCGGAGATCGAAGGGCGGTTGTACTCTATGAGCCCTTGCCCTATGAGTGATGAGCAGGCTGAGAATGAGAACGGGGACACTACTTCACCTATTATCCCAGATTGGATATCTCGAGTTTGTATGGATCCCACACTTTACCTTGCTATATGTGATGCGGACCATACCGGAAATGCTTATCAGAAGGCTATGGATAAGTATCGAGATTCGACATCCGACATGGACTTGCAATGGACTACTGATTGCACTGGATGGTCGATATTCCATTACGCAACAGTACAGGCGACCTCCTCATCCTCCCTAGGGAAGCTAGTAGCACTTTTGAGGCTCTACTCACTGAAAACCAGCGGCTCGGCCTCCAGGCGATTCCCCGTCGATTTGGCCGGCAAGTCACCTTTACATTACGCAAACTGCAAAGAAGCAGCACGAGAGCTGACCATGAGAAGTGGAGCACTTATGAGGGCTGTTTCAAGAGATGGAACTACTGCTCTGCTTGCAGCAGGTCAGAGCGGAAAGGAGGAGGTTTTTGAGTTCCTGGTTGACGCAGGAGTCGAGCCCAAATTGGCCAGTGCCTCAGGAGAAACCGCGCTGCACTGGGCTGTTTATCATGGCTTCTACAGGGCCGTCGAGAAGCTGAAGCGCAAAGGAGCAGATTTGAAAGCACGAGATAACAACGGTCGGACTCCTTTACATTGGACAAGAGCTTCCGCAGTTCTCACATCTGAGTTGGTGACTCTCTTGGAACTACAGGATGACGAGCTGGACAGTCGGGATTTGCAAGGAAATTCCGTTCTCCATATTGGCGCAATCTCTGGTGCTGTTAGCCAAGTTGCTTTGAGCGATCTGAGGCGAGTCGATCCCAAACTGCGCTTCTCCCTCAACTCTTTGGAACAGACACCCTTGGATTGCGCAGCTGCCCATGGACATGCGAAGGCCACAGGGTTTCTGATCAATAACCAGATGTCGGACATTGAAAGGCTCCGGAAGAACTTGACAAAGCCACTTCAGCAAGCTGTTCAGAATGGTCATGAGGAGGTTGTAGAGGTTCTCTTATCGTGGAGTGCTAGAATGGACTGGTCCGATTTGCCTGGTGATGGTCACAAAGATATTACTGGTGTTAGTTCGACAGGATTGGAGTACGAGGATGTCGGCCCTGTGTCCTGTGCAGCTAGGGCGGATAATAAGTCCATGATTCGGCTCCTTTTGAACCATAACCCGTTGCAAAAAGATCTTGACGCGGCGTTTCTCATTGCATTACGGATGGGCAATGAAAAGGCCGTCCTTCTTCTATGGGACCACGTTCAAAGCTTCAGAACGAGCCCACGCAGTCATCCACAGCTGGTGGCCAATGCATGTAGCCTTGGACTTCAGGAAGTGGTTAGGAGGCTTCTCGATACGGGAGTCGATATCAATCTTATCGGCGAGCACCACGAGCTTGATGGTTTTAAGCCAACACATGGCCCCTGCTCTCTATATCATGCTGCACGAGAAGGCCATGAGAAGGTGGTTGAGCTACTGTTAACCCGTGGTGTTGACGTCAACCTGGAGGATCATGTTGGACGGACTGCTCTTTGGCATGCATGTGCCAAGAAGCACATTAACATCGTCAAGATCTTGCTCGAGCATGAAGCGAAACTTGGGACGCCGGCAAAGAACCAGGCGGAATCAAGCTTTGAGTATCTGCCCTCTCTGGAGGGTGATATTATCAAGTTGTTGGAGGAACATTCGATACAGCATGAAAGCTTTTCGGCAATTGGAAAGTTCGTGGATTTGTCGTGGTTGGCTCCTACGCCAGATGATCCGGCGCCTGCAAAGACCTAGTTACTTGTAGTATATCTACCTGTAACTAAATGGTAACAATGCTTAGTTCGAGAAAAGGTATGGCAAGAGGGGCGATTGTTGAATTGGGAAACTATACGGGAATGAATGACTTGGAGGTAGCGTAGTGGTATGTCACTACGGTTCGTACTTAGTAGCTGGTACCAAATTGAATTGAGTTGACGGTAAAGAGTTCCCGAAACGTGCCTTGAACAATCAAAGAGAGGCACGGCAACCGATCTTTAGTGACGTTGTGCTTCTCGAAAACTCTAAAGCCAGCGGAATTCTAGCGGCATGTCCCTTCTTTAGCGACGTTTTCCCCCCTAAAAGAGCGCGAACTTTTAGCGACCACGTCAATTCATAGAAGACCACTTCGCAACAAGAGCCCCATCAAAATTGGTGCAAAACACATACAGCACCAAGGATTCCTGCGTGGTCACCCACCGCAGTACTAACTTGGCGATTAGAAGGTTGACTGTGGGAGAGCGGACGGGATCCTGTATATTCTTCAATCTATGGCCGTATGTGCTGTTTGGAGAGTAATTAAACATATGTGACAGTGGAATATGTCCAAAGGGGAATATCAAATCATCTCATCCCCAAAATTTCCGTTCTCGTGGGAAAAGTTATCCTAAGTGAGCATACCTCCAATACTCCATACGTTCCTTCTAAAATCCACACCTGGCACAATCTCTGTGCGAGGGCGTTTCCGTGTACTAAAATGGCGAGCCCCGAAAACGTCCCACGCAAAGTCTAGCTATAAGTACTTGGACAAATATGGCCACCGAGGCGATTTGTCGGTGCTCTCAAAATAATTAATAGCACAAAAGAGTGAGTACATGCAAAATACATACAGTACTGAGTGTTCCTGCGTGGTCACCCACCGCGGTACTAACTCAGCGATTGAAAGCTTGCCTATGAGAGAGCGGACGGGATCTCGGATTCTCTTCCATCTGTGACCGTATGTGAAGTTTCCCGAATTTAACAATACTTGAGCACCTAAGAGCCAGGCTGCAACATAGCACCTCATGAAGTTTGGAACCCGATTAATACTGTCTGTTACAACGTTGATTGACGGTTGCGGTGCTTTTCTCAACTGAGAGGTCGTTGTGGTTTGACAGGCGCAGGTGCCAGTGTTGAAATGCCCGCTACGCAGCAATTTTCCGAAACTCTCTCAACACGCTCGGAAAGCTCAGGACTGGGAACGAGGCTAGAAATGCCCCACCAAATTTTAGCGATGGTTTCGTTGCCTGAACGGGAAATGGCCCAGCGACCCTGGAATTGTGAACTCCATCGACATCTCAGCTCGTGGGCGTCTTCATTGTCGGCTGGCAAAACCGAATGAACGAGGACCCCCTAGCTAAAGACAGAGTAAGATATTATTACTGTGTTGTCTCTGCAGCAAGTGCAGTTATGTAAAGTCTCAAAAGAAGGTGTCAGTTGCCAGTGCTGATTTGAGACCGCTAATTCTCAGAATTTAGTGGGTCGCCCACCCTTTAGCGACCGTTCCGTGCCACAATTTTAGCGACCCATTTCTCTCAAAAAAATCCGCCAACTGCAAAAGCGCATCTCAACACCACAACTTTCGACCATTTCCCGTCATACCCACCTGTTTAGTGACCATTTCCCAGTATTTGAAGCGGAATTTCATCTTTACTGGCCTTCAGCGCTGAATTCAAGGCTCACTTTTTTCCCAAAAACTCAAAAGTACAAATCAGGCCAAGTGTAAAAGATGGAGTTCATTCGCGTTTTCTGGGAACAGTAAGTAGTTCAAACTTCAAAAGTGCAATTCTGGGAACAGTAGTTCAAAAGTACAAATCATGCCAAGTGTAAATGTGGGAGCTCATTCGCATTTTTGGAGGGCGCTAGTGTGGATTTGGTAGGGGGATGGAAAAGGAAGGGGAGAGAAGGGGATGGGTTTCGACGCTCTTGAGAAGGTGAACAATGGAACTTGTGAGAAGCTCGTATTTACGGCTTTAGAGGGACGCTGGCACACACTGTGGGAAGCGGAATTGTGCATTAATCTACCCGCTGGATGGCGGGAAACATCTACATATGAAATGCTCTGCTTAGGGTAGCGTAGGGCTGAGTGAAGTTGCAATAAGGTTGACGCCGTCATTGGCAGTGCGGACCTAAATCTTGGAACCGACGTCACTGCACTCTCTGCGATTCTTCTCAGCACCATCTCAGCACCATCTCAGCACCATCTCGAAGCATCACCAATTACTTACCAAACTTCATCACCTACTTCTCAACAGAACCATACCGAAGTACCACACATTACCAAACACCATCATCCGTCATCACCACAATAACTGTATGGCCCCATTTTCCATAGCTTGTGACTGCCGCTCCTGCGTCATCACCCTCGAAGGAGACTTCCACAGTCACTTCACCTTCATCAACGCCGATGCGCCCGCCTATTTCTGTACCTGCGCAACATGCCGTCTCGGAACAGGCTTCATGTCGACTCTTCTTGTCCGCGTCCCCACCTCCTGGGTAACTGCGTCCCCAAACAACCTCAGCTTTGGCACCTACACCGAGCCCGACAACGAAGCACCGTCCGCATCCACCTCCTCCATCAACGTCCTCCTCGAAGACAACGAAGATCGTGACCGCATCCGCAAGGCCAAACACGGCACGAAACACTTCTGCTCGAAATGCGGAGCCGGCCTCTTTTACGACGTCCCCAAGGGCTTTGAGGGAAGCAAGAAACTCGACGCTGACGAGCAAGAAGTCGAGATCTTTCTTCCCGCTCTACGACTTGACGACAATCTTCCATATAGCGCTCATTGTACCTTGGACAAACTCGCCGAGCTTCCAGAAAAGCCTGACCTTGAGGGTCCGATTAAGGAGATCATCACCAAGCTCCTCTACCCCGCCAGCACCGTCGTCAATCCAGGCCCCACTACCGTCGATCCCGCCCAATCCGACGACGACAAAGACGACCGCGAGCGCGAAAGGGAGGAAGATGCATGTCTTGAAGGGGGCTGCCTTTGTGGCAGTGTAAGCATCAAGATCCGACGAGCGCCAAAGAACTACAAGGATGACCCGGTCCTCAGGGAATGGGTCTACCCACATCCAGGAGACGACAATATCCTCCGCATAGGCGGCGGTATCTGCCACTGCAACTCCTGCCGCACCATCGCATCGACGCCATTCTTCTCCTGGCTCTTTGTCCCGACAAAGCTCCTCACACTCACATCTACCGGTGACAGCATCAAGACTTATAATTCCTCACAAGGTGTAACTCGACGATTCTGCGGAACTTGCGGTGCACAACTCTCGTTTGCCAAGCGGGATGACATGTGGGACATTGCCAGCTCACTTATGGACCTGGGTGAGATGAAGAAGGGAGAGTGGGTGAGGTGGAGTTTCAAAGAAGAAGGACGGAGGCTGGGGAGGCTCACAGATGGCGAGGAGTATATTGAGGGTTGGTTTGAGGGGCGGGGAAGTTACGAGGATGATGGGAGGGAATGGTGGCCAGGGTTGGTTGATGTGGTGAAGAGTGCGGTTGCGGAGGTGCTTTGGAAGGAGGTGTGAACGGCTTGGTTGGATTCGTGGATTGGGTTTTTGGGGATCATGATACCACTTGCTTTAGGGACGTGAGCGGCTTTTTGGATGGTGATTACACCTGTTCTTAGAAGTGTGGGTAGCTTGGAAGCGGTTGATTGGAGCGATTACATATACCATATTGTTATGAGCGTGTTTTGGCCTAAATACTTCCGAAGGAATTACTCGTATCTTTCAGTTGCTTCTCTTAACATACTCCTTTTCTTTTATCGTGTAAAGTCGGGAATATCCATGTTGCTGATCTAAGTACCTAGGTAATGTAGAAGCGTGTACTTGGTTGCGTGAAGAGGATGATGAAATATCATAGTATCTGTGAACAAGAGGAAGAGAATTAAGCCATAAGAGAACTGGCCGTGTGGCTGCTACTTGCTTTTGTTTGATCATCTTTGTCATTATCGGACTCGTGTAGCCGCGCCAATGAGGGTGTACGTGCCATGGTCGGTCTAGATTGATGTATGGCTCTTGTGGTGTCTCGTAACTCCTCTTTTCTCGGGGTCTCCATTTGTTGTAATTGCAAATGAAGCTTCAAATTCCACCCCGTACTCCCATTTAGCAATCGTGTCTTCACTTTAGGTTCTTTATGACTGACCGTCAGGATTCTTGCCTCTGCGCATGCTGCTTCTTGTAGGTTCTCGTGTACTCGTGATATGTTCTAATGTGAAGATCGTAGGGCCCCTCTCGCCAACGCTTCCCCATGCTTTGAAGATGCATCGACGTGCCGACATCTACCTATACTTGCATGTTGAACTCGTACATCTTCGATTGCCGTGGCTGTCCTCTCATGCATATCAAACAGCTTTGCAGACAAAATAGAAGCGTAGAGCGTTGATGTGATCGACGTTCCAATCCTATTCTTTTGGATATATGCGAGTACTAGATCTATAGAGTCACTTTGTCGTGCTATCTCCTTGGGTACTATACTAGGTCTCTTTGTCCTACTAAGTAGTAACTCATACTGGTGACCTCTTTCTGGCCAACGCGCAATTAACGTACAATCCGAGTCAATCCTGTCTTTGATCTTGAGGCATGTTCCAGAGCTTCTCGTGCTCGTCCACATATGCAACTCGCAATCCTCTCTTGATCATTCTTCTCAATCTTAAATTAAAGTCTAACTCGTAATGCTGCTTTTCTGGATGAGTTGTATCGTTAAAAGCGGTCATGTTGGTGAAGTTGGAGATGTGTTGCAACGTTGGAGAATCTCGTACTTGGTCAGATATTGGCCCATACTCAGCCGAGACGTGCTACAAATGTTAAACCTATGATCGAGCGTTTGCACCATGTCATCTTAGGATCTTTGTAGTATACGTGCAGCCTCATTGTTCTGAAACAAGTAATCGTATATTGGCCGAGTGGCTGAGACAGAGACGTACATCTTCCGACTTCTTTTGTCTAAGTTGTGGTCTTCTCGTGCCTTGGAAATTGCGGCTTCGTGTTTGCCCATCCCCTTGAGCTTCTCTATGTTGTGTTGATGATCGTGGTGCGGTTGATTCATGCATCGATATCGATCTGGTTTTCCGTACTTATTTTCACAAGAGATCCGTGCTCGATTGCGTGCTCTCTCGATCTCCCGAGTCTGGTTCTTGTTTAAGTGCTTGTATTAAATACTCGTGTCCGACGAAGCATTCAGTGGGTGGCTTAATCAGGCTTTGGCTCTTGTTCTCATCAAGAAGTTATGACCGTAACGTGACGTAGCGAGGATTAAAATGATCACGATGCTTTTCATTCTTAAATCGTAAAACTTTGCGAAGGCAATCGATCTTGAGTCTGAGTCAACGTGTGGCATTTCGATGTAGATGTGCATGTGTAGGAGCGAAAACAGACTTGATATGGGCGGTTTGTAGCGGAAGGAGGAAGAACAGGTACTTACGGAAGTTGACTGGCCGTATGGGCTCCTCATATCATTAGCTGTAGTAATTCGTGCTTTGAGCTAGCTCCTAAACGAGATGTGCGCAGTGCGGGATCGACTGGCCTAAATGTACGTTAAGTACGCACCAGGCTTGACTCGTGAGGATGTTCCGATGTCTTTAAGGTCCATAATCCAAAGTATGTATACTTAGTATGCAGTTGCCATGCTGTATTGCGTGTATCTCGCTGATGTTGGCTTTTTTCTAGTCCGTCGTGTAAAAATTCAAGCTCCTAGGGCTTCTGACGTGGCTCGTCTGTACATATGAGCAGTTCGTAAAACATTCCACGGGAGCCTTCTAGCTTACGGTCACTTCGATATTCGTGAGCGGATTACCTGTGTTGGTGAGATAGATCGCGGTCCAACTTTAGAATTCGGATAAGTCTGACTCGTAATTCTTTCTTACCTCCAGTCGGGTCTGGTTAGACTCGCCCTGGAGAAGAAGCATACAGGGCGTGAGCTTAATGCAATATTCAATGGCGGCTGCTTCCATTTGCTTCCCATTGCATTCAAGTACCTTGCTGCGCTCGAATTGCCAAGTAACAGCCCGGTTGGCTCAGTCGGTAGAGCGTGTGACTCTTAACTCTGTGAGAGATCTCAAGGTCGCGAGTTCGAGCCTCGCATTGGGCTTGGTTTTTGCTGTTTCGACCCGCGATCTTTCTGCTTCTTTGGATGAGGACGTATCCAGGGCTTTAATTCTATTTTTCTAGTTCTTCCGTAACAGCCCCGTCATCGAGGTCTTAAATAGGCTTGAATACTACCGTTATCGCCAAAGTGTACTCTTTCTCTACCAATCTGCTCAAGGTCTGGCCTCGTGGGATGCTTCCAGCTATTCTAATTTCTGGGGCGCTTCTGGATTCCAATGACGGCTAGGTATACGTACCACGTTAGTCTATCTTTTGCTACTTTGAAAGCTTTTGAGCTCCGGCGTGCTCCCCATGTCGTTCATGTTAATGCCCCCATAATGTCAAGGTTCATCATGGTTTACTGCAGTATCGTACAAGTAGATTCTCGATGTGATTTACCCTACGCCAGATATCAGAATCATCAACTGGGACCAGGTACAAATCTTCAGCATGCACCGATAAGTCAGTGGGAAGGAGATCTCAAGGGTCCTTTGACGCCATAGCACTCATATTAAGCCACATCGTGATTTCTTTAACTGCCCTGGTTCTCACCGTTGCGTATATGGGCTTCTTTATGTCTGCCAGCTAGATAACATCCCCATACATTGCTTCTTTGAATAGCAGCGGATGATACCACATCAAGAACGTGGGATAACCCCATCGTACTTCTGGCATCTTTGAGACATTCTCATGCCTGTAACTGACTGCTGTGTCGACGTGGGCATCTTTGAGACATTCTCATGCGTGTAACTGACCGTGACTGCTGTGTCGACGTTCTTATCTCAACTCTTACTTTCTGTCCTGGTGTGCTGGTCGTAGCTTTACGGATCAGTACGTATTGTAGACTTCTCATCAGGACGAGTTCAGGGCTTGAATTATGTGCGTGCCTAATGTAATTATGCCCTCTGTTCCGCTCTCGTTCACTTTCAGAGTCCTTGAGTTCTTCGATCGTGCAAATCTTTTGTCACCGAAGCGTTCAAATTCGAAAACTCGTGTCGAATATATGATCGCTTGCGTCCAGTAACGTGCAGGATGTTCTTGCGTAGTAACTGCGTGCTGAATCATTTTAGACTCTTTGCTACTTGTCGTACATACATGTACACATTGACTGCCATCGATCCGAGTCGCTCGTCATAAAACCCGGCCTCTTTGATCTAATCCGCAGGAGAGATGCATGCTATCTCAAGCTTGACCCATCAAGCAGCTGGTGCAGTTGCGTGCCATCTTCCGTCTTATACTGCATGAAGTACGTACAAATGTGGAGATATCTGCTGCAGTTTCCGAGTCGTGTGCAAATGCTGGTGCTTGAGCGGTTTGGTGTGATCTTTGAAGCTTAAAACGTGTGGTGAACTCCGAGTCATTGAAGATTGACACTGGTTGAAAAACGACTTGCTCGCGCTGGCATGCCAGTGCCTGAACAACTGTCGTTCTAGAACATCCAGCAAACTCGATCTCTCAGTCCATGCGTAATGAGATGAAGTGACTAATTGCATATTGCAATATTGGTGCATCGTGCGGAAGTTGAGACGATTTGGTTGTACGAATACGTACTTTCCGATCGTGCGGGAAAGCTCGATTAGTAGAGCTTTACCGTCTTCGTGGTTCGACTTGGTGAATTGATGGTCGGATTTTGGGACTTCCTCGTGGACTGTTTCGGGATCGAGAGCGATCGTAGCGATATGGCATGAGTGATGTGATTTTGGGTTTTTATGAAAACCATAGCGTGCAGGCTTTCTGTGAGTTCTCTTTTCTTCTTGTCGTGCGCCAAGATGGGATTTCTCGTACCGTGACATGACGAGTCGGACGTGCGCGTACGTATGCTTCAGCTCCGAATGTTTGCAATTGTGAGGTGTCCCTTGTCAGCGCGTAGGAGACGATGCGACTGGACGTGCACAATGGTTTGAATCGAATTTGAGAAACGTACTTCTGTGGAGTTTCGCAGAGATTAGCACAAGACTCGTTTGATGGTCCCGACCGTGAGACAACCCTTTATTCTCGTACTTGATCTGCGATAGTTGCGTGCGAATATTGTACTGCAAGTCTTCTATGTGACTGAATGCTAGGTTTCATCCCCATTCTGCTAATTCGTGTCACCATATTCTACCACCCCATAGAGTCAGAGCGTGTGAAGACTCCGTCTGAATCTCTGCCATAGGGTTTCGCTACTTCTTGAGACCTTTGAGGCATTTCCTGGCATGTTTCAGATTGCTCTAAACTGTGAGGAGGTGCTTCGCGTTCTTCTCATATACTTCTTACAAGTTAAGTACTAAGTAGTACGTAATATTCTTGCCATAACGCAAAAACTTTGTCTGGGCGTGTAGTAGTCCGAGTCGTATGAGTGATACAATCATAGACGAGGCCGTTAGACAGGTGCTTCTGTATCACAATGGAAGTCCTGTATGCGTATCGTACCTCTGTCACAATCCAACTAGACCGAAGCCTCATCTACGTGACATACTCTGTTGTGTCCATTCTGCTTTCATCTCGTTCGGCGTAGTCAATCTAGATCTCGTCCGAAGCCTCTTCGATGGCCTTATAACATGTCACGCCTCATGGCTGTTAATTTGACTTGAGGTATAGCTCAAAGGCTAACAAGCAGTAAAGCTTCAAAGTACTAGCTCATTCGCCTTCTTTGCGTATTGGCAACGAGTATAGTTGTCGCTACCTACCATACTCGTAGACTAATGTAACTTCACTCGTGCAATTCTAGTTCTTTGAGAAGAGTATCCGTATTGTTTTACCGACTTCAACATGTCTTGTCTTCTCGTAAAAGTTCGTGGTGGTCCAAGTTGTATTCTTAAAGAGTACGTGCAGCTTCAACTCAGAAGCGTACAACTGCTGTTCCCTTGTTTCGTGCTCTCGTTTTTGTGAGACGGATGTTTGTGCTCGTAGCCTTATTCGATTGAAGTGTACGTACTTCTCTTCAGCTCAGACGAGAGACATCGAACTAATATCCTCAATTGAGTGCGTGTCACCTTCTCCTCAGCGGATCAGTCTATCCGAGCTGCTCAACTGGTGGACTTTATCGGGTAGGTTCTCGTACCCTCAGTCAATCCGTCGTATTCCATCCTGTCCAAAATCGAGTCATCAGTATCATCGTGATGTATCGATACGTAGTGGATGGTAGAGTCATCATTTTGATCTTCGTACTTCAGCGTGTATCGCTTCTTATCATAATCCTTCCCCGTGAATAAATCGCCTCCCATACACTGTAACTGAAAGTTGAAAGCGATGGGTTGCTTGTACGTGAAAGATACCTTTTATATGTGGGAGAAACTTGGACACTGGAAAGGAAACAGGAAAGCAGTTATCAACTCCGCGCAACTCGGAAGGTGCCGGAGTTGCTGTATTTCCACTCGTTCGTGTGGCTGTCCCGAATACACCAATAATTAGAACGCTAAGTACCGTCTTTTCTGCCATCCTAATCCTCCGAAACACTCACCTTCTCCTATCCCCTGCTTTTCTGGCCCAATCCTATTTCCCTTTGCATCAAGTAGGTATTCTTTTAGCATATTCGTAGTGGATCTTGACTTTCTCGACACCAAACCGTCCAGCAGGTCATTCGAAATCTTAGCCGAATGTGCTTCGAGTTGAGTTGGCGGAGTCGGACGGTTACTAGCTCCCTAGAAGGAGAATTGTTCACCTCACGTCCATTCTTACCCACAGGACAAGAGGTGTGTGCATGGTGCCCGACCGTTGATTCGAAAAGTATCCATCGATTGGCGAGTTGGTCGGCCTGAGTCTCTGTGTAATTGTAGTCGAAAGCAGCATTGCAAGTGCCTGCGAAGAATCAGCTCGAGAATTAGAGACTTTGTTGAAGATCCACCGCTGGACAAACCTGTTCGCCCTACCTCCACCCCCCACACAATGCCCAAGGTCGCAGTCGAGAGTAACGTACTAACTGCCTGTGAAGGATCTACTCGAGAGTGCGAGGCGTTGTCGTAGCTCCTCAAGATTGGCTTCGTGGGGAAATACGCAGACGGCATGTTAACTGTCAGCAGTCCGACGAGGTGTTGTCGGAGCCTCGCTCGTTCCTGCATATTCCTGCAGCAGCCTGCATCAACCCCACCTGCAAGAGCGCAATCTTGGCACTTTCCCCTTCCAGAAGCGCTTCCCATCGCAACGAAAAGTATCCCACAGAAGCCCCTCGAACAAAGAACAAAGAAAAGAGCAAAACCAGAAGATGGAAGGAAATAAACCCCACCAAACAATTTTGGCCGCCCATATCCCGGCCTGTCTGTTGCATCTTTGTTTCCTTCCGTGACATCCTCGACTGCAAGCCGTAAAGCCAACAAAAAAGCATCACCAATTGCAACAACAACGACAATGGCGGACCAGAAGGATAATCCCAAGTCACGAAACGATCCGAGATACCTCGACCTCGCCGCTACTCACGGCGCGGATCGCCAATCCACCTCGAATTTGCTCAGGGCTCCCAGGGCCATTGCAGAGTACGCCCGTCAAGAACGAGCCGGTCTTCAAGAACGTCCACCCAGTGACCGTCCAGCCCGCAATCGTACCGCTTCTCAACCCCGTCCGACAAGTACTTCTTCTTCTGGCTCTTCCTTCGACCCCGCCAACTGTCGCCGCATCTCCACCTCCCTGTTGCGTCCTCCACCCCCTACCTTTCAGCGTGCCAAAACAGATGGTATCCTGTCCATGGGCAGCTCTTCTCAGCCGAGAGGAGGTAGACACGGTCTCCATTCAGCCACGCCGAGGAGAGGAGGCTTCAACCAGCGTCCCATTAGGGCACCAAGCCCCATAATTGAGGCCAGCCCCGAAAGTACGCCGCATCCGACGCCCTCCAAACCGCATCCTGTTGCCAACCGACAAACGCGAGCAAAGACCGTCCAAGGGCCGCCTGTCTACAATCCTTTGCCGATTAGAACAGAGACGAGCATCCAAGAGAGACGTAGGACTGAGCCGACCATGTCTTCAGAGAAGAAGGACTTGTTCAAGAGGTTGGATTCCAACTCTTTCAAAAAGAAGGAAGAAGCCGACAAGAAGAAAGCCGCCAACGCCGTCGTCGACAGCAGCGCCGGTGGTTCTCCCAAAAAAACAGACTCCGCCAAAGAGAAGGGTGAAAACAAACTCCTCTCTCCCCTCAAGAAGCTTCTCCCTCGCGACGAGCCGCCTCCACCACCTCGCAAGTCCACAAGCAACAGGAGTTTGCCCAAGATGGAACCCCGCGACGAGCCACATCCACCAAAGACTCCAAAGAAAAAGTCCTCTCTCCCTCTCCCCACCACCCACGGCTCCCCCATCAAGGCTATGCTCCGCCGCACCACCAGTGACCGTCCAAAGAGCCAGGACAGCCTCACCGACCCCTACAGCGTCCGCCAAGCTGCCTTCAGTGCCGTCGAGAGTGCCATGGCTCCAATGAAGGCCTTGAAGGAGTCACAAACGCCTGCCGTGGTGAGAATGGCCAGCCAAATGGGTGGTAGTCCTCTTCGCCGTCCTGCTCCGACTAGAATGCCGAGTAGCCCAAAGAAGATGGCGCCAGCTATTGGCCAGGCTGTTTCTGTTCTCGAGAAGGCCGCCGCTGAGCTTGAGGATGTCCATCCGGGAACTAGGATCGATGTCCCTGTTCCATGTCAAGCTGATGAGCGTGAGCGTGAGCATCCTCGTGCCTTTGGACCAGCTCCACCAGTTACCGCCTCGCCAGGGAAGGATCCTCGCAGGGAAGGTGTCTCTGGAGCCAAGGTTGCGGAGGATTTCTTAAAGATGATGGCTGCTCGTCCCAAGATGGGTGAGCTTAGTGAGGAAGGGCAAAAGTTCAAGGACTCGCTGGTGCCAATCTTGTCCTTTGAGCAGTTGGAGGCTGCGGCCAAGGTTAGCCAGGGACATCCCACAAAGGTTGCCGACTACAGTGGAGTTGGCGTTGTTAAGCCAGGCGAGAGCTTGAAGGGTCCTGAGAAGGTCAAGGGAAAGAGTGGTGCTGCGGCAAACAAGGTGACCTTTGAGATCCCTGATAGACAAGGTAAGTCCATCCGAGATGTCCCAAAACAGAAGTTTGTCGTTCAGGTAGCTAATGCAGAATCCCATCATGTAGCCAGCCTTTCTGCAGCCCGTACTGCCAATGCTTTGGGTGAACAAGGCAATCAAGAAGCCACAGGTGCTGGTGCTGCCCCAAAGGTCGAGGAAGACAAGCCAACCTCTCCAACCTCCCCAATCCCTCGCCCAGCAAGCCCAGTCAAGCAAACAGCTGCCATCTACGAGCGCAGAGCCGCCCAAGGCACCATCACCCCACTGGACATCACCACGGACCTTGGCCTCCGCACCATCACCACCGGCCTCACCAGCCCATCAAGCCAGAGCCTGGCCAGTCCCTCCCTTGCTGCCATTTCCAGCCCAAAGCCAGACTCCTCCACCAAATGGGGTCCAACAGCCGCCGGACTCCTCGCAGGCCCACCACCAACCGCCCCACCAACCCGTGCCCTCCCCGCTCTCCCAGGCCAAACCGGTCCCGGCATCCCCGGCCTCCTCCCCCGCCAAAACCGCCACTCCACAACCCCACCACCCTCCGCCGCCGCCCAAGCCCGCCTTCCAACCAGAACCGGCACTACTCTTGCCTCCCCCCCAGCAACCCCCACCTTCGCCGGCAACATCACCCTCCCCTCCAACCCATTGTCCTCTCCCGTCCCAGAAGGCGGCCACCTCCCCCGCGACCAACTCACCGAAACCGAATGGCAATCCCTCCTCCTCCTCCGCCGCGAATCCATCATCGCCGAGATCCACCGCGAAAACGCCCTCCGAGGCCTCACCAAGAAACCCTCCACCACCGACCTCTCCACCACCGACTCTGCCGACCCCCGCCACACCATGGCCCGCAAAAAATCCTCCTTCGCCAACATCAAGACCCTCACCCTCGGCAAAACCACCTCCAACCTCTCCACCGCCTCCGACATCCCCCGAGACGACGACGACCTCACCCCCGCCGAACTCGCAAAGCGCGAGAAAAACCGTGCCAAAAAGCTGCTCAAGAAGGCGCGTAAATCGACCGGTGGGCAGAGCGTTACCGAGGAGGGAGGAGAAGAGGGCGAGGCCGAGGAGAAGAAGCCGGTGGAGTACGAATCTGGCGTGACGGAGGTGCTGGAGGATGACGGAAAGAAGGGGTTTCGGTTTAACTATAGCCTTGGACGTAGTTCCGTTGCTGAGCCGGGGAGGGTTGGAGGGTTGAAGGAGAAGTTTGAGAGGATGAGTGCGGCGGATAGGGAGGAGGAGGAGGTCAAGAGGAGGTTTATGAGGGATCGGGTGCAGTATGAACTGGAGGAGGCGATGAGGAGTGCAAAGGTATGTTGATTTCTGCTCTGTTGTGGTTGGGAGGGAGGCTAACTTGTGGGGTAGGCTGGTGGTGAGCATCTCGAGTTTCCGGGTGCCGATGACAAGGCCAAGGGAAAGGAGAAGGAGGGGAAGAAGTAGGCACGTGGCTTTTGAGGGGTGAGTAGCGAGTAGGGACGGCTGCAAGGGAGACGTCCCTTTGCAGTGGTTGTAACTCGTGAAAACTAAGGACGATACAAAAAGTGCTGAAGTAAAGGGAAAAGAGGGAAATTCTAAAATAATAGTTGAGTTTCTCTGGGAATTTTTAAAAGTTGATGTTCATTCATATGAGAAGAACTTTCGGCTTGAGATGTATTTAAAACAGGTGGTACATATAAGGAGGATCTTTGTTTTCTGGCTTGTACATATCTTTTGCCGGATGGCTTTTAGATACGAAACTTTTTAATGATCACAACAACTTGAAAGGGGGCAGAGCAGAGAGTGAATTGTTTTGAATGTTATGAATTGAAACTATACAAAGAGTGTTTTGACATCGCCATGATGGTCGATGAGGTGCTAACTTGAAGGAATGAATAGATACGGAGAGGAACGAATGCCAGAATAACCCCCCAAGACAAAGAAAACGCCAACGAAATACAAAGAAGAAACTTGGAAAAGCAGACCGATACCCCCAAACGAAAACCAAGTATGATAAAAAGAAGAAAAAAAGAAGAAAAGAAGAAGGGCATTAAAAAAGGAGTGATAGAAGAAGCAGAAAAAAAAAGAAGGATCAACCCATTGCAGTCTCAAACAAGCAATCAACACCGATAAACAAAAAACACCAAAGCAAAGACACATCGCATCAACAATATCGAGCCGCTTAATAGCCAGGGTATCCGTATGGGGCAACAGTAGGCGAGATGGCACCTCTTCTCTCCTTGCTTGGGTAAGCATCGGTAGACAAGTGAAGTCCCAAAGGTCTCTGCACCTCTCCCTTCCACTCTCTGTACTCGGTAGCATCCTGTCCCTCCTCGCACCAGGAGCGTCTTGACTCTCTGGTAGCTGGTCTCATGTCGCCATACCAGCTTCCTCTTGGGCTGTCGGAGCCATACTCGCTCTTGACGCTGCCGCTGCTGGATCGGATCGAGCTGGCGCTGGAATAGACGAGCTGTGGAGTGTTTTGAGCAGAGCCGCCAGAGTAGTAGCCGGTGCCGCGGGAAGAAACGTAGGAGGATTGGCGGGATGGTGGAGAAACGTGGATTGGAGAGTATTCCTCTGGGTATTGAGTGTGGACCGAGCCGTGAGAGATGGAAATCTCGGATGGGCGACGAGAGTGGCCAGTCGTTGGGAGAGGAGCAGTTGCAGAGTAGACGGCGGCAGATCCACCCGGAGCGTAGCGTGGAACATAGGAAGTGGAGGCCATGGCTGGGGCGGCGTAGCGGGCAGCTGGAGCTGGGGACTGGTTGCGGCGGATGATGCACATTTTGAAGGTTGTTGAGGTGAGTTTTGTAAAAAAAAAAAAAGTGTGTGCGATTGAAGAGTTGAGAATGAGACTGCCTGTAAGTTTGTTAGAATGTGTTGCAAATCGTGGCTGTGGGTTTGACTTACTCTGCAGAAAGTTGACAAGAAAGCTGGGAAGTAAAGGGGAGGATTAAAGTCTCAAAGTTCAACTAAGAGAAATATGATCGAGAAGAATTGAATTGCGGCCGAAAAAATGCGCAATAGGAAGAGTAAGTTATGAAATGGAAGGAAATAAGAAACAAGAAAGAAGAAAGAGGAAAAAGAGGAAAGGAACTGAGTAGATCTGGAAACTGTTGTTCTTGTTGTGGTCTGGGGAATTGTGAACTCTGGGGAGAGTCAACGAGTTTTATACACTTGAAGATTTGCTATCGGACCCCTGCAACTGCCATCGGATAGACGAGACGTTGAATCTGTCTGTTCCTGATTCCCGATATTGCACTACTGCACCTGTATGGCACGGTCGCCTTGGGTGTTGGTGTTTCGAAGGAAGGCGCCTCATAGTTTGGATCACCAGCCACATAGTGCCTGTTCACCCACACGCTACTGTCGCTGTTTGGGGGTTTCTTCCATAGGGAGGGCATGTTAGCCGCGACGCCGACGCCCTTTTTTCCGCGAGAAGATGCCTCCTAGTTCCAGCAAGGTTAGAAGCCGATGTCGATCATCTGCGCTGCACAACTTTAGATGCTCTGAGGATCTGTTTCAGGGATGCAGTGTGCTCAATCCAGTGAAGGAATTTTACAGCTAAGCCTTTCTCGGGGAAATCGGAGGATTACTCTACACTTCCAAAGTGGAGTCTCGATAAATAAGGTTGCAGATCGTCTAAGCGCGGTACTATAGCACTGTTGGGTGCTGTGGTTGTGCTATCGATAGCAATGGCGTGTAGTTCGGTTATTTCGGCGCGGCTTTTTTCTGGAGCGGGAGGCCAAGAACCAACAGTGCTGCTATTCTTAGACCTGCCTGGCTGGAGTGACAACGCCAGAGTTTGTGGCCTCGAAACTAACAATCTCTTCCGAGCCTTCACAAAGATGAAGGTTTGACCATGAATTTTGCAAGCTTTTAGGTCAGTAAGGTATTTCTCACTCGGTACAGAAAATATGTGTCCGTCTTACATCGAGATTCCCCCCAAACCATCCTCCTGACCTCACTGCAGACTCTTCCAAGTAGGCCAAGATCTCTAAGCGCCCACCAGAATCCCATCATTCTGGACGATCATCACCAACCTCACCCTAGTGCATGCTTCAGGAACCGCCGGAAGGCTCAACTTATCCGGCGCTCGAGATATTCCAAGCGAGCCACATACGTGGGATACGCTCGTTTGTTTGATGTTGCGACGAAATAGCTGCTGAACGCTGCCAGTTGTTGCTCTCCCATCTCGCCAAATGCTGCGGCACGACGAGGAACGATAGACGCAAAGCTCGTTTACCTCCTGCTTGTGGCGAACTCCTTGATGAAGATCGTCCACCGGTGAGATTCGGCAGATGTAAGAAGCGGAGTTGTGAATTCTTCAGGCTAGTCAATGTGGATGGATGATGTTGAACCCAAGCAGTGCCTGGTGAACTTTGAGGACAACGGAACCTGGCTTCCGGACAATCAAGCTAGTAGGCTGTTAGCTCCAGGTTCCTAGCGCCATCATTGCGATTCGAATGTCAGAGTTGTCTTGAACAAAGTCGCCAATTGTGAGCAAACTAATCCGCATCGAGTGGACGACACTGGGCAGAAAGCACTATCGCCCACGATTACTTTCCAGGTAGAAGATTGATAGCAGAGTTTTCGCTGAGATGATGATCATAACTTTCGGTAGACCTCCTCGTGAGGGTTGGCTATCATATTGATTAGCAATCAAAAGAGCAGCCTTCTGTGCCAACTCCATACCGCAAGGCTTAATCCTTTCCACTGCTTCTGATACTTTACGTTCCCGGTAATCAGAAGCCACCAATGCATGCACACAACCTGCACAGCAATATCGAAGCGCTCTCCCAAATGCCCATCTCGAAAGTTGCAGTCTGCTTGCGTGTACAAGTACAAGGTTGTACAGTCCCTCAACCAACTTACACCGATCGCCAACTCAACCCAGTCAATTTGACAAGCCACTGAACCTAAAGCAATGCAGTGAGTATGTCGTCTGATACTATATTCGAAACACAGGAGCGCGACCGTTGAGTTGATCTCCTTTTGACAGGTTGCAGATCGAAAAGTTATGATCGACGAGATGGTGAGATGACGTTTGCGAGTTGAGGTCTGCTGTTGAGTGTGCTTGCTTTTTGCTCGATACGGTGCACGGAGAGGTCATTTCATCACTTTGAGCATCAAAGGAAGAACTTCACGAGCAAATCGTCCTTCTCATTCTGCTTTTTACGACTGCCTACTGGGCAAAAACATGCTTTCAAGTAAAGTCCGAACCTTCGAACCTTCGAAACGATTATGCATGTGGGTCTGTATTCCTTTGGTATCTATCCCGTTCCCCATCGTTTGACCTGCATCTGGTTAGTATGATTTCTTGACCTTCGATAGCGAGCACTTACGTCTCCTTTCGCCACCATCTACAACTGGCCTCTCTCTCTCATACCCATGACCAGCTGAAAGGGGTTCATATTCAATGGCAAGTCCGTATAGACAATCCTTGAATTCGAGCCAGCTCCTTGATATCTCTGAGGGATCATGGCAGCAGAAGCGAGCATAATGAACGTGGAAGCGAATGCGCAGATCAAGGCCGTGAATTGCATATTAGATGCCCGATCGAGACTGAGTGAGTTTCGGGGTGCAAACGGATTGCTTTATGGCGAGGCTGTTCCGATCAAACCTCGCCGGAAGTGTGAGAGAACTCCGAGCGTAATGAATTTCGAAATCATGCAGCCAGACATTCGGAGAAAACATTTGCGGACCGTTCAGAAGA
The DNA here is from genome assembly GCA_003788565.2 of Ascobolus immersus RN42. NCBI lineage: Eukaryota > Fungi > Ascomycota > Pezizomycetes > Pezizales > Ascobolaceae > Ascobolus > Ascobolus immersus. The sequence goes on along the minus strand of ML119653.1, from coordinate 472,327 downwards.
GTAGGACCCAGATAATGGAATGCACACTGCAAATCGATTCCTACCTGCTACCTGCTACGTTCTAACTACAGACCCCATCCTTGTCATCCATCTTGTCAAACAAAGTCGCTAGAAAGTCGCTTCGTCCTTAAGCCAGTTGCCGAAAGAAGATCGTATCGAGGTCGATCGCTTAGTTACCGAGTCCTTATTCATCTTCACAATATGGCAACCTGTCAAAGCATTAGCAGTGTCCACCCAACACCAGCCCTTCCACTCCATTCCAGCACGGTAAAAGCGAAAGGGCAACAAAGTGATGTCGAAGGGGGTTTTAATCTTCGCGTCCCGAGTGAATCCACTTCCTCAACCAGCGGGAGATAAACGGTGGATGCAAAGAAGGACGCGGTAGGTGTGTATGTGCGGGGATTGGAAATGGAGATAGCGATCCGGAAGTGTCAAACAAAGCTTCGAAGAGGGTGGTAGGTTGGCAGAAGTGGGGTATGGAGTTGGTAGATTTGGAGCAGGACATGGACTGCTACGTACCCAGGGTGTTGTCGTTGGTCAAGGCGAGGGCAGAGTGGCCATTGTCGTGACGGAATCCGAGCAAAGAAGTCGAACAAAGAGAGAGAGAGAGGGATGATGAAGTGGGGAAAATATTTATGGCAGGTGTGAGATCGATGACATAATTATCGCCAAGACATATCACCGGAAATCGCCGGAATGTCCTTCCCTTTTCGATCAGTCGGCAAAAGCTTCCGGCGCTGGAAGCAGTCTTTGCGATCGGAATGGTCTCTCCATGAGTGCATTGCAAGCGCATGGGGATATCAAGCAGGCCAAAGTCGCAGAGGAAACAAAAAAAAACATAGTTCGTCAATTCCGTAAAGGCGCATGCGTTAATGAAAATTAACAGAGCTGCAGAGAGTTGACTTGGAGTCGAGAGCATCAACACAAGGCCCGCTATGTACAACAGAACCATGAAGTTCAACTCCAATGGTACCTACAACTCCCTCCATGACGCCCCTCATGCATACCCGATGCTCATCGCTCCCAAATCCCCCTTAATCCCCCTTAAAACTAGCGTGCCAAAGCGCACAGGATCTCTGAGATAGTTGTCATGGGAACTGCCGCATCCCAATCCGTCAACAAAGTCACCATTTCAGTGCTACACCCACCGGATGGAGAAGGAATGCTGCATGGGAACTGAAGCGAATGTGGTGCCAGTGTGGTGCTCAGATGGTTCGGTACGGGTGGTGTGTTGTGGTGTGGTATGAACGGGTACGGGAAAAGAGACTGGTGGGGTTGGCAATGGGGCCAGAAACACTTTTAATATTGAAACCAACTATCAACACAGGAGGCAAGTTAGATGGAAGAAGCACAAAGATGCATGATACCCAAAGCTCGTTTAGATAGACGATAATGATATTGACAATGTTAGTACAAGAAAGACCTACCCAATGAAACCTAAAAGAGCACCAGAAGCTAAAAGTCTATAAAACCGCAAGAAGACAATAAAATAGCAGAACAGTTGCCCGTTTTGTAGCGAAAGACCCATAACAGAAATCCTCTGAGAGCAGTGACAATGCAATAAAAATAGCAAGCTATGGGAAAGGAGTAACGGCAGATGTAGAAAGATTGCAAGAATTGAACCAATATATAAACGGTATTGACATCCTCCAGAGGTGAGGAAAGGAGTAATTACAAAATGTGTATGTGAAGAAGGAGGGCATCTCGCGTAGGTAACATGTAAATGCATCGATGTATGCTAGTAAATGACTGATAATGGCAGTAAGTGCAGTGGAAGACAGACAGAAGGCAAAACGAAACTCCGAACCCCTGTATAAAAAGCGCAAAAATACACCTGCACAAGACAACAACAACAAAGCAGGACAGAAACGAAAAATAAAGCCTCTCGATATCCGCAAAAAATCCAGCCCATTCCGTGCCGATATTTCAACAAATCAACCAGAAAACGCAAGAAGAATGAAAGACAAAAACAGAAAAGAGAAAGATGACACGCAAAAGGAAGTAAAAGAAAAGGAATATTAACGCCATAATGCACCACCGTCCGGTAAAAGCAATAACGACAGCACCAGGTAGATACCACTTTGTAAATGATGACCCAAACGAGAAAAAAAGATATCAGGTATACGAAGGTATACATGCCGAAGCAGAAGTCCCAAAGGCAGACAACCGTGCGCCAAAGACATGAAAGTAGGAGCAAAAAATCGTTGCATGCGGAGGCCTCATAGGTCGAGGGCAGAGGAATACTGATCGAGTGGGATGTTGATGCCGAAAATTCCTAGGCCATCATCGTTGTAGCCATCGTCCCAAAAGTCATCCTCGTCATCATCCATTGCTTCTTCTTCGTCGTCTCGTTGTTCGGAGATGGTACTGAGGGTTTCGACAGATTCGGCTGAGGTGGCTTCGTAAAGGTCTGGAGCGGCGTCGAGGAGGACAGCGGGATCAAAGAGCGAACTCATCGCAAAATAAGGGTGCCAAAGCTCCATTTCGGCATCAACTTCAAGATCCAAGCGTTCGTCGGCGGTGAGCTTCATGATGTCCCAACGGTCACCTTGTTCGTTGGAGTGAAATTCTTCGACAGCGGTGGCGAGCTGTGTGTGTAACGTTAGGATATGACGAGTTGCACAGCTAGGAGCGGATGCGCGACTTACGAGAACGTCCAAATCCCAATCGGAAGGAGGCTGCTCCCTCGTCTTGACGGAGCGATACCATCTGTTGAGATCCTCCATATGCCCCAAACCATCCCAGATAGCGAGTTTGTGTTTGCGCGCTGCTTCCATTACGTGAACGTACCAGCCGCCGGTACTGGCATCGCCGCCTTCCGTGACGAGCGCTTGATTGACGAGAAAGTAAAAAGCGAGACCAAGGAGGAGATTGAGATTTGACTTTTCGGACCAAAAGACGTCGTCGAGATTTTGAAGGATGCCGAGAATGGCGGCGCCAGACAGTCGAACAATAGCATCTAGCAAGGTCTCGTCCAACGATTGAACTGGTTCTCGTAAGCGAAAGGGGATTGTGCGGAGCCTCGATATCACCCACCTAGCCAGTCAAAGTGATCGCTGTTGAGAAAAAATACCAGAGATTCCAGATAATAGTATTGTTCTTCGCAGTTTCCATGTTTCAAGCTGTAGGCAATGTGTTTGCACTGTGTCCACCTGTATCAGCAAAAAGGACAACCAATTTTCGTCGGGTGATTTTGATGGGATCATGAAATCGCAAGGTCCAAGACTTACATGGTTGAGGGTAACTTCAGCGATGCCGTACTCGTAATGAGTGTTTTCCGAGTAGCCAAAAGTTTCTGGATTCCTCTTTGATACCTCAGAGACCAAGGTCTCGTAGTAGTTGGTGCCCACGACGCTCCTCTTCCAGTACTTTTTTGCGAGCCATCTCTTACTGGGTGTGTTATGAGGATCGACTTTGTACTTGTCTGGCGCCTCGAAAGGGTGAAAAGCTGATGGGAGATGCTTTTGCTTTGGCTCTGCTAAGCATGGCGGAGGATTTCGCAGCAGACGTTCGGATCGACGACGTTTCTTTGTTGGTGATGAGTTGGCTTTCGAGGAGGAGTTGATGCCTCGATTTGATCTGACTTTCGGGGACATTGTTATTGTGGAGCCGGATTGATGAGCCTATCGGAGGCAGCTTGAAATTTCGAAAATGGTGATTCCTCGGGCGAATTTCTGATGATGCGGATACTCGAGCTAGAGCTGCGTAGGCTTCGGTGATGGAGTCGAGGAGGGAATGACGGGTTGGTGATGATGAGGGTTAGATGAAGTGTTTTGGAGTTAGTGATGTTAGCTGAAGGTGGGACAGTCCGAACACTCACGCGCTTGGACAGCGACGACCAGCTTGTCGGCACGTCTTGCGCAACGAACCAAACTAAGCCCAAACGGTAATTCAGGGTGCACCACGTCACGGGCAGTGAGCTGTCACTCAATGTCACCGGAACTCGAGCTTTACTTGAACCGGTCCACACGCTTGGCAGGTGCTTGATTCGGTCCCAGATCCCGTGAGCTTGCGTGCTCAACCAAAACCCCAGAAGTCCAACGCTCGGGTTGCAAATTGAGGATGAACGGAAAGTTATTACGGCTTGAGAATGGTAACGCGGCAGTGCTTCTTACGGCACTACAAATTTCTATTGGCTAGAGGGTGCATAAAAGGCAAAAGCGAGTAACAGTCGGCGAATTGACAATTCCACTTCAAAGGGTTGGACAAAAGGCGAGAGAACCGTCTCTGCAACATCTTTAAAGTTGACAGTCCCCAGTTCGACGCGCATATCTAGTCTATCCTGCAAGTTTACGGTTGCGGTTCAAAAACATCTCGAAACCTTCAAAATGGAGTCTTGGGCTAGGTAAGCAAACAAACATACACCCTTCAATTGCCGTTCCTACCTTCTTCTTTGAGAATGATACCGATATGGCTCTGAGCCTCAACCGTCCCTCTTCCCTCCTTCCCTCCTTCCCTATTTCTATCTTTCTGCTCTCCTTTCTACCCTTCCATCCTCAGGTTTACCTTTGCAACCTCTTGCCTAACTCAATCGCAGTGTTCTCAGTTCCCCCACCATTCGCCTCTCAACACCATCCTCGGAAGCACAGTTCTTCGTACATCGTTCCCTTCTTCAACAACAAACAGCCCTTCTCTCGAATCTCAAGCCCCGCGACTCACATCTCTCCCTCCCTTCACCTGCTACGGAAGCCACTCTTCGCATTTTCCTCGAATACCTCTACAGCTCGTCCTACACACTTCCTACTCCTGCTCCAACACACACAAAGAAGCGTCGAGACATTGCCCCAGAAGAAGACGACACCCCTCACCCAATTACAACAACCTTCAATGCTTCGCCACTCCTCACAGCTGCCTCTCTAGGCGCCCTTGGAGTCTGGGGAAAGGCACCAGCAAAGCACGCCAGATACACTTCAATCCATACCGGTGAGGGAGTTCTCAACAACAGAGGAACCCACTACCCCAAGGATTCGATTTACGTCAAGTCCGACGGAGCCACCTACATCCATCCTTCCGATGCCTCAATTCTCACACCTCCACCATCGCCAAAGCTAGAGAAGAAGCTCGAAATTGATGTCCCACCAGCTCCAAGAGGTTATGCTACAAAGCAGAAGCCTCTCATTAACGACCATATCCTCGCTCAGCACCTTGAAGTGTACCGCTTCGCAAAGCACTTCAACATCTCTGGTCTCGCCCATTTGGCTCTCAAGAACTTTTCGGAAGCCCTTCTTGCCAGAGAGAAGGCCATCAACACAGCCGACATTGCCAAGCTGATTGAAACTGTGTTTACCGGCAAGCACGAGGATAAGGAACTCAAGGCTTTCCTGGTGCGGTATGCCGCCTTCAGGTTGGACAAACTCAGGGAGGATGAGGGATTCTCGAGCTTTGTTGGGAAGGGCGGGGAGTTCGTCTTGAGCCTCTTGGGAGTCGTAGCGGGAAAGAAGGGAGTCGAGCCATGGATCCTGTAAGGGACGCAATCGTCGGAACGGACAGGAATCGGGAACGATCCAACAGTTGGTTATTTCCCGAACAGCGCAATCATTCATTCGCTCGGTCATGAATGAGCATCATCTCCATCTTTACAACAGTCAGCCTACAACAAAAGCTCGGTCGACGCACTCGTTATCATTTCCTTTGTTACTCATTACCATCTCCATATCTTTCTGCCGCCATCTTCAGTCATTGTGTCTTCGTATCAGCGATTTCTTGTTTTCTTTTCGTACTTCTTATCTTCTCTTTTTACTTCTTTAGTCTGGCACATTTCCTATTTACTTTAGCTAATTCAATGGATCTTGAATACCCTTTCACCATGACTCACTGTACTGATTGCTCAATGAGAAGCCTCCATGCAGCACCTCGTCCCACCTGTGAATGTCGAGAATGAAAAACTTTTTCCACTCACCGAAAGTGCCTCCACACACATCCACGATCACCCCCAACGCGCAGCCTCCCACTCCCTTTGCCCCAAAATAGTCTTCTTCCTCGAAGCTGGTGGATGTCTTGTCGCAAAAATCCCCAATTGCGCAATTGCGACATCCCACAAGCTCCTTGGCGACTCACAAACAAGCTCTTAGCGCTATTTGGTGCCTGCTGGTTCGTGAAGCTTGTGCAAGACCGGGAGCGCTAGTCAGTTGGACTTCTGCCGATGAGCCGGTATGATGAGGTCCGCGGGTTTGGTACATATCGGCAAGCCGGTAGTGGATGTGGAGGAGCGTTTTTCGAATGCGGTCCGGCAGGTGGTGTTCAGAGATGAGCGTTTGGTGTGCGAATGCCAATGATGAACGGTGGCTTTGAGGTTTCGTCTCTGTTCATGGTATGACCAACGGCGGAGACACCTGGTAGTCCGTATTACACTGTACTTACATCGTCCCATACGCTCTGACGTTTAGCAGAAGAGCCCAGGAGAACATCACCTCGTATGTATTTACAGCTCGCGGCAAAATTCATGATTCTTTTCATTTTGTCGTTGAGCAATCTCCGAGGATAACGTCACTGAGCTATCGAAGTCCTTTGACATCGATTCAAGCTGTAGACTGCCGATAGAGAAGGCAGCAATCTAGAGTATCGTGGTTGACTTTCTCGGAATGATCCATGTATCAGGTAACGTTTGACTTCTCTGAAAGATCACTTTGATGAAGAGAGTTTGTCAACCAACTTGCCGAAAAGGAGCGAAATGGATGGGGTAGGTGCAAGGCGGAAGAAATGAGCTGGTGCACCGAGTCGCTGGTGATCGCTTTTCATCGAGACGGATTTCGAGATAGGTTGTGAAAGAGTACCGCTTTTTGTTGTCGAAGCGGAAGTTGCGGAGCACACAAAACTTGAAGATCTTCGAGATGCTGTGGTTGCCTTCCGAGAAAGGTCCGCCAGAATCACAACCTCGCTAATGCAGAGCGGGTTAGCACATTTCGACTGCTTCCGCTTTTGAGTAGAAGCGAGACGTCTACTCGCCTCGAAGTTAGCGGGCATAGAGCTCTCTCGAGTGAAGAAGTAAGTATATGTGCTTACGGAGATTCGAATTTCAGGAGCTATGCGTCGTCTAAAAAGTATCACCCAGCAAGCTGCAGCTGGAAACCCTTCCAAGCACCGTGATGCCAGTGGTAAAAGCACAGTGGCCATAATAAGGTAAAAACGTTACATACAGCACCAAGGATTCCCGCGTGGTCACCCACCGCAGTTCTAACTTGGCGATTAGAAGGTTAACTAGAGGAGAGCGGACGGGATCCCGTTTTGTCTTCAATCTATGGCCGTATATGCATGAGGAACATCTAAAAAGCATTAGTATGGGGTTTTGACATTGCTTGATTGTGCAAAACGCCCGGCGGATTCAAAACAAAAACATACAGCACCACGGGTTCCCGAGTGGTCACCCATCTCGGGGTTGACTTGGCGATCAGAAGCTTGACTATGGGAGAGCGAACGGGATCCCGTACTAATTTCCTTCAGTCTGTGGCTGCATGTCTCAAGAAAGCTTGCCGTGTTACTTACCTTGAATGTAAGTTTTTTTTTGGGGGGGGGGGAACTACTTAAGCCATGACGGCATTTAAAATTTGTCGAGCGAGAGCGAGTTAACTAGCAGCTGCTTCGTTATCAGGAGTAGGGTGTGGAGGAAGCAAAAAATAAGCCCAATGCGAGGCTCGAACTCGCGACCTTGAGATCTCTCATAAAGTTAAGAGTCACACGCTCTACCGACTGAGCCAACCGGGCTGGTACTTGGCAGTTGTTCCAAAATCTTAGTTTGGTTTCGAAACAACAGACTTCTACATTCTTGCCTCGGGGCAAACCCGCCTGCCTCCCACCAGCCTTCCACTCTCTCTCGGATACCGTCGTCCCCAGGTGTCCTCCTCCCCTTCTCCAACCAACTCAATATCTACCAATCTCAGCCTTGTTGTAGCGTTCTCATTCACTTGAGTTCCCAGAAATGCCCCACGTTTCCTTCGAAACTCCCAACCAATCTTCCATAACTCTGACGGGATCGGTAGGGCGAATGAGTGGGTATAGCCATAGGCGTTCCGGACAATATCATTGCATCGACTTGAATTGATTTCGTTGTAGAAAAGTGAATTGACATGAGAAAGCTGGAGGAGACTGAAAGCAGTGAGGTTACCGTATAGATTGAAGCGAAGACCCCTGGAGAGACGAAGGAATGGAGGCAAGTAGGCACTTATGTCTTCGTGGAGAAGGCGGCAAGTTCGCGATAGAAGGAGGAGCGACTTGGTAGGTAGATTTCTGTATATGAGATACCGGAGTTCCAGCGGTAAACGAAGAAATGATGAGAGGGAGGTCATGATTGAGGATAATGGATGAGAGAGCGTGCGTAGAAAGGCCTGTGTTTGTAACAATTCCTGGCGTAGGACAGGTGGTCTTACAAACAAATCAAGTAGAGAATACCGTGGACTCAACGTCAGTGATGCTGAAACGAAATGGGATGATTATCGTCGGTAAGGCAACGCCTTGTACCTTGCCGATCGGTAGATCTGGTCCACTCCAGCGTATCCGGCTACAAAGGTCTTCGAATTATTCGCATTTGGCCGCAAAAGATATATATAACCAATGGCCTCACCAAGCCGACAGATGGCAATCACACCGTCTCCGGTTGTGTGGGAACCGAAGAGGCGGTCGGAGTCTCCATGCCATACCTACCCCAGTCAAAGCCCTCTAGAGTGTCAACAACGTGAAGCCCTGGGTTCTCCTTGCCGAAAAGATTGATGTGATCCTTAAGCTTCTCCATCTCTTCATCCTCCGCTTTCTCCTCCCAATGGTCCAGATCCTTCTCCTTCCCTTCGACAAGCACCCGACAAAGATCCCGCACCACCTCAACTGGGTTCCACACAACCCTCATCCCAGCACTGAGGCCCGACTTGACACCAATAATCGAGTCCTCGAATACCAAGCAGTCATCTGGCTTTGCCGGCTCTTTCCCAGCGTGAATGCGTTCCTCGTTGACCACTTCTAGAGCAAGCTGGTACAGATCTGGGTGTGGCTTCCTTCGCACTTCACGGGCGTTTGCAACGGCGTAAGGATGGTCCAGCGTAACGATACGGTAATTGTTTTCAAAGTTGTCCTTCAAGACGGGAAACATTCCCGTCTTTCTCTTTGCCCTGGCGAGAAAAGTGTTTGTGACGATTGCGATGTCGAGTTCCGGGTCGGCAGCGACAGTCTCGATGACTTCCTTTGCGCCTGGGCGAAGGGTGATCTCGTGCTGGCGCTCATGCCAGATGCGCTCGTAGGTTTCCCAGAGGTGGTCATATGTCGGTGCTGGAGTTTCCGGGTCCTTGTGGTGTTTGTGCGCCCAACTGTGGATGGTGCTGACGAGGAGTTTGCTGTGGTAGCCGGTGGTGAGGGCGTGCAGGTGGGGTGGGAGCGGGGGGTAGCCGGATTGCGTCAGGGTTGAGTCGAGCGCACGGGACGTCGGGTTGAGAATCAGGGTATCATCGAGATCGAATAGGATCACGAGAGGTTTCTTGGTGGAGGCGGTCATGGTGGTGGTGATGGATGTCCTGGGGTTGAGGAGGATGTCGCGGTTTGGTGGGGTAAACTGGGCGGACTGGTTAGACCCTTGGAACAAGGCAGCAAAGGGGGGATGCTAACGGGATGAAGTTAGACGAACGTTGTCTACACTTCTCGAACTCATGCGGAACATGATTTCCAGAGGTGGCGTACCTATGATGCCTAGCACCACCGAAATATCTTGTCAAGGGGTGGATAGTTTACCGGTAAAGGTAAGTAAGAAGTATGTATTTCTATGCATTATATAGTAAAAGAGTTGGCAAGTTCAATCCCTTGCTAATCCTGTAGAATCAATACCGGAATTCACTACTCGTACCCATTGACCAGATCTGCCTTCAATACTAATCGATACTTAACAATGTCCACCCTTCCTCCGCTCATGCGGCTCCCTAACGAGATACTTTACGAGATAGCAATCCTTAGCCTAGACCTCCAGGACTTTCTCGCTCTTCAATCCGTGAACAGACGATTTTCCGTCATTGTTGCCACGGAATACAGTAGACGATGCTTTGCTGATCAGTGGCTCAACACATCTCCCGGGCCACGAGCAGCAAATCCGAGTCGAGAGCCGTCTTCTGCTTCACTAGCCCACTCTATGACACTCCAACTCCAGACGTTTCTCCGTGAATCCATAAATAAAAGGCGAGCCGAGTGGGCCTCGTTCCTCGACAGACTTGGAGAAGGGCCTGTACAGATGAAACTTGTATATGGGGAAGGCAGTTGGATTATGGAGAATGTAATTCCACTCGGAAGGAGTTGGGCCCGGCGGTGGCACGGGACGGTTATTCGCCAGGTGGATTCATTGAACCTTGAGAATGTTTATCTTGCACAGCAATTGTTGAATTACATCATTATCGAGCGATATGCTGTTGACCTGTTCAATGGAACGAAGCGTATATGGCTCCAAGGAGAAATGGACTACCTGATTTACCATGTTGAACTAATTGCGATTAAGAAGAGCGGTGAGCGCGAGCTGCCAGTGTGTAGTACATTCCCATTCTTGATCTATAGGGATTTAGACGGCACTTCGTACTTGAGCATGTTTGGCACCGTCGCCTTGGAAGTAGCTGCACATGATTAAATAGTAGAGATGTTACTAAGAGTATTCGTACCTGTTTTAAATACTAAGTAGTTCTTGAGGAAGTATCGAATCAAGTGTACAAGATATGAAGTATTGCAAGTGCGACTTTCGGACACAGAAGTTTGTGCCTTTGCCAATAGTACGTACTTTATTCTGAGATGTTTCTGAACGACTCTAGCACCACTTAGAAACTGCCGGTAACACTTCCTCTACTAGAAAACGGAGAAGCATTTCATATAGAACTAGCTATGAGGTACAGCCTTAAATGCCGATAACTCCATAGCATACCCTCGAACTGCTCCTTTTACAAACGAGACATCACTCTTCAAGGCCTCGGCAGCAACCTTTCCTTCAGGTATACAAAGGCAGCCCCAGAAAGTAATAGCATCCAACTGGATTCGAAAAGAATGGAGGCCGTCTGAGTGATACAAAAGACTGGACTCGATATACGGTAAAACCATGGCCAACATTCTCTTCCCAACAGATAGCTCATCAAAGTCGAAATCCTCATTCTCGATGGCATGTTGCACAATTCTTCGAAATTGTTTTGCCGGAATTCGAAGTTTCCAGGGGGTGCGAGAAGCTGTAGAAACTAGTAAAGTGCTGGGATCGCGCACTATGATTACAAGTCTGAAGCTAATGGTTGGTTTGTTCTATCAGGTAGCAACAGTTAGCGGTATTGCAACGAGCAGAAAAACAGCGAGTTGGTTGGTAAACAGGTGTACTTGCCCAGTGCCTTTCTATGCAGTCCGGATTCTCGCATAGCAATGCCTCAAAGAAGTCCTTTTTCCAGTCGCTTCTATTCTGTGGTGAGTTAAATGCCCAAACTAAGTGTTGCCGAAGCATCAACAAAGTCGATAAAATAAAGGGCTTGTCTGCCTCGGGTTTCATAAGCTGTGAACATAAAGGTGGTGGAGCAATCATTGGAGTTTGAACTCGATCCTGATCTGCCCAAATCGGCGTAAGATTAGACATAAGCTCGAGCATATCCTCCATATCATGCTTTGTAGGAAGCCCCGGCGTGGTTATACTCCACTCCATGTGTGGCCCCCCTGATTCTTGATAGATCCAACTTCCTGTGAAGTCTGGCCACGGGCATATGAGTCTGAGATCGGGCTGCATTGCAGCGAGTGACTGTAGGCAGAGCTGTTTACGAGCGAGGCCAGAACCAATGGTAATGGAGTACAACCGTTTACTCACACCTCCTAGAAAGAAGAATGATTGAACATCCAGCAATGCAATTGCTATCTTGTGGAGCATCTCGTTTGGGAGAGATAGAAAGCAGACAGTCTGAGCTGCCGGTGAAGCGAGACTGTTTACCGGGGCTGGATTTCCATTGAAAGCCTTTTGCACCTGTACCATTCTCAAGAACCTGAGCAGCCGTCGATAACAGCGGGGAAGAAATTTGCTTCAATGATGCAGAGCACGAGACTCGCTCAACTCACAGGTTCGAAGGTTAGTGAGTTCGGGAACTAGACACCTCTCAAAAGCAGAGGTTTCTACTTCGTACCCCGTGGAAGAAGAGCGGAGAATAATTCCATGGCTTGACGTTCGCCGGCAGCTCATTGGCACAAATCTACTTCTCCTTCACCATCGGCAGCTTCTCCATGCCACCATACACACTACTCCAAATCATATTTCTCTTCAGGCACCCCATCGCCCTCCAGCCCAGCACTACCGCGCCCGCAAGAACAGCCATTACTTGGTACCAATCCCACTCTACGCCCCAGCTTCCAATCGCAACAGGAAAGCCTTCCCCCATCCCGATCACCCACTTGACAACCTCCCAGCCCACCAGGCCCCAGCTATAAACCACCGGCCAAACCAGTATTGTCGCCATGATACCACCAAACCCACAGTAGGCAAACCCAGAGCAAAAGACAAGAAATGCTTTTCCCACATCCCACTTTATAGCCAGATGCACCAGACCCACAACCATCAACAAGACCGGAAGAGGCCCACACAACCCCGAAATACTCCACAGAACCGACAATGCGGGAATCTCAAGTCTCTCAAGATAATACACCCGGCCCTCCAATAACGGATCCAATCCCTCTATCATCGACAAGCTCGTCGGAAAGTCGAACAATCTTTCAATGAAGTTGAACGAAAGGATCATCAGCCCGAAGTAGATCGTCAAATGGTAGTAGAAAACAATACTTCCACCAATCCAGTTCCATACCGGGAGTAGAAACACAAATCGTTCAAACCAAAACACCATTCTCAGCGCTGCCTCCAAGTTTGCGAGATGTCCCACATGCAAGACTGTCAAATTGTCCGAGTTGTTGTAAAGCTTGAAGATACTGACAAAGGCATCGGCAAGAGCGTACGTTGCATGGGCCGCGACTATGATGATTTCGAATTGGATCGTTGGGATCTGGCGGAAAATCGAGTATCCAGAGCCTGAGGGCGAAATGGGTGCTGCTGTATCTTCTTCGGCGGGTTCGGCGAGGAAAAGGTTGGGATAGCGGTGGCGGAGAAAGGGAAGCAGGTGGTGGGATATGGGCCGGGATAGGTGAGATAGGCGGAATATGGAGGCTAGACAGACGAGGATGTAAAAGATGGTGTATCCGGGGCCGTAGAAAAAGGAAATGGTCGACTTGTCGAAAAGGAGTGAGACGTGGCGCTCGTTCAGAGAAGATGCTGTGTTTGGAATTTCCATGGCGGTAGAAGGGTGTAAATGAGAGCCTGGAAATGGTTAACATGAGAGATTGTTTAGGAAGGTTGAGGGTTGGTAACTCATACCTGCTGTAAGTTCCGAACGAGAAGCTCGATCGACCTCCCAGTTTACGAAGATCTAGGACGCTCAAGTCCAGATGAAGAAAGGAAGGATCTCTGACGGAAACCGAAGGATATTTGATGTCTTAGTATTTCGGCAGCCTCGAAGCAGTGGGACACCAGTGCTACCCTTGTGATACGATACACTGCCCCGCTCGTATTTATGATAGGGTAGTCTACACGCACATCGTGTACCACGATGAGCCAATCAGTTTCCTGCATGGAAGCCGATTAGAGCCTCACGTTTGCGGCCTCTTTCTGATAGTACAGGAGAGGCATGCAAAATCTCATCCTGGACGATATCGGTAGCAAAATATTCGAACCCATCCCAGCAGAACATGCATATGCAAGGTGCAGATCGAGCCGTCAAGCCGTTCGTGGCGTGAGTATTTCGGTGAGGCTAGGAAAGGCTTGTTAAATCCGGAGCAGCCCTCCATTCCTCAATCTGGAAGGATACCATGGACCCCGCCTTCCTCTTCCATCCACAGCCCTCCTTCCAAAACAGCCCACCTCACCAAGCAAGCCCTGGACCCTAAGCCCTACCCAGCTCCGTCTCTCAGACAGTACTTAAGCCCTCCAACCTCCGCACTCTTTTCCTTTCTTCATCCCGCTTGCGAGATCATCGTCTTGACAGGCTTAATAGTTACCTGACCAGGTTTACAGGTCTCAGCTTCCGTGGGCTAAACCACGAGATCTCGAACTGCCTTGGCCTAGGTCTATAATAATAGCCACCTCACCTTGATCCAGGTTAAAGGTCTCAGCTTCCGTGGGCTAAACCGCGAGATTGATCAGCCTTGGCCTAGGTTGTAAATAATAGCCACCTCACCTTGACATAGGTGTAAAAAAGGTCTCAGCTTCTGTGGGCTAATCCGCATGTAACCTCCATCAGCTCCGTGGGCTAAACCGCGAGATGTTATACCTTCCGTCCTTCTCGACAACGGTAAAGGCTCTGTCGTCCCTGGGCTACTTGGAGTTCTCTCAGTTTGCCTGGGGAATGGCTTGGATCACTGGCTTGCTCTACCTGCGCAACGGTGATCATCGCCTTTAGTATTGGGAATAAAGTCATCTCAAGACCAAGCAAGTAAAGGGAGAACAAGTGTTGAGCATAAAACGGATATCATTTGCTCAGTGCGTGCGTACCTACATAGGCAATCTTCAACACACCCTACTTCATCCCCCTACTCTCCAACTCCACCGCCTGCCCCTCAGGCAACTTCTTCTTCAACCCCACCTTCTCCTGCAACCTCCTCACCCATCTATCCCCCTTTGTCTCCCAGCTCGGCAGCAGCCACCACAGCACAATCTGCCCAACAAACAAACTCAGTACAAACGGATGCATCATCTGCACGCCCCTCTCCTGCGCAATAGCTCCCACAATAAACGGGAACGCCGTCGCGCCCAACCCCGCCCCAATCCCCGCCGCAAACCCAATCACACTAACATGCAACCTACTCGGCAGCAGCTTCGTCACCGCCACAATCACGCTGGGAAAGAGTGGACCGATAAAGAAGCCCAGGAAGGCAACAGAGATGGCACTGGCGTGGAAGGACGGGACAAACCAAAAGACGAACTCCAAGCCGATGGCCAGGAGGAGGTAGATAAACACCATTGCCCTTTCTCCAAACTTGCCCGTGAAATGGGCAAGCGCGAACCGTCCAGCGGTAAACCCAATCCAGAAACCCGAACTGGCCATGCCGGACGCAAAATCCTGCCCATTGCGGTGCTCAATCATAAAAGTGACGATCCAGCCCCCCAACGACACCTCCGCACCGACGTACAAAGCAAGGAAGGCACCGCTAATCCAAGTGATTTTCGACCGGAGAGCTTCCATCGTCCGGCCTGAACGCTGTCCCGTCTTCTCGCTCTCGGTAATAGGGTGTTCCTCACGATACTTTGTCGGTGTTTCCTTCCAGAAGGCCGCAGCCGAGACGAAGATGGAGGTAAAGGCCATACCCAGCAACACGAGGTAATACCGCTGCCACGGAATCCCCCTCGTCACCATACTCGTCGCAATGATGGGACTCAGGATGGCGCCAAAGCCGTAGATGCCGTGTAATATGCCCAGCAGTTCGTTCGGGTGGTCGAGTTTGCCAATGTATGCGTTCCAGCCAGCGTCGATGCTGCCGGAGCCGAGGCCGGCGATACACATGCCGACTACGAGAACGGGGAAGGGAGGGCGGGAGGAGGCAATGGCGTAGCCGATTGAGTGGCAGGTTGCGGCGTAGATCCCGACGCCACGGCGGCCGAGTGTGCGGTGGAGCCAGTTGTTGAGGACGGAGGAGAAGAGGTAGCCGGTCATGGGGGTGATGAAGACGAGGGAGACGATGGTGTAAGAGATGCCATAGTCTTTTGTGAGCTGGATGGTTGAGGTCAGTGGGATGTCCTTTTTGAGACTGAGGAACTGGTGGGGGCTTGGTGGGGTAGGAAGCGTACGTAGGGGATCAATGCTCCGACTGCTGCATCGTTTGCTCCAAGTACTGTGAAGGACCAGAGACATGCAGCGACTCGGAAGCGGTTGATGACGGGATATTTCCAGCTCTCTTTCGGTACGGAGACTTCTGTTGTGGGTTCTGGAGTCCGGGAATCCTGGGATTCAATGTCGAGTCTTTCCTCCGCTGGTGCCGGTGTCTCTGCCGCCATCTTTGTATCCGTCATTGTCGTCGTTGCTGTCGTAGCCATTGTGTCGTTTCGTAACTACTTATCTTCGTCAATCGTAAAGTCGTGCTGCAATGCAGCTGTCGAGGAGGTGATCCAAGTTTCCCAGCACTGGACACTCGATGGTTGTTGGCAGACAGCAAAAAGTGTTGAAGAACGACGAGGTGAACCTTGAAGTCAGAAAGGCAGGGATCTCTTTGTCCTCTTATATCCCGCTACCCATTCCAGGGCTCCACTCGTGTCTGTGAAAATCCATTTGTCGCGTTTCGCCCCAGTACATACGATATGTACGGCTTGTCCATCCTTTGACCAGTGCGCACGCATCTTCCCGGTCGAATCGCGGAGCTTGTTCGTGATCTGCAGGTAAAGTGCGGTTTCCAAGAAGTTTGAGGTGGTGGGCGAACCAGCCTCTTCATGAAGCAAGTCGAGCCGGTGAGTCTTGAGCTTTGTGAGAGTTCCAGTACTTCATTTGAAGCAGCAAAGGTCGATGTTTGTGAGAGAACCTGTGGTGAATGGGAGGCTGCATAACTAACAAGTATCTCCTGCATTCCAATTGCTCATGACTCTGAAGCCGAATTGCTCATAACCGCCATTGCCCTTGCCTTTGAGGTGCTCCTCGAACCTGCCCCCAACTCAACGACGTCAATTGCCATTAGTAATCCGCACATCACCGCCTTACCGCAGGTGGAT
Source organism: Ascobolus immersus RN42 (assembly GCA_003788565.2). Taxonomy (NCBI): domain Eukaryota; kingdom Fungi; phylum Ascomycota; class Pezizomycetes; order Pezizales; family Ascobolaceae; genus Ascobolus; species Ascobolus immersus. The sequence goes on along the minus strand of ML119653.1, from coordinate 455,619 downwards.
CGTGCGTCTTTCGCCTTTGAGGTTCGGCAAATAGAGGCGACGCTAAAGAAGGGCGTGTCGGGGAAGCCGGGCCGTAAAGTAAGACGTTAGGCTCGCACTTTATCGCGTTTAGAGATGGCTTGATGCGGTTTTTGCGATGAGATGAGATGCGTTGGACGTTCCGAGAGCGGCGTTTGCGCGTGCTTCGGAAGATGGCGAGAAAAGAGTTCAGAAGCCAGATATTCGGATGCGGATTCGGGAAGGGCTCAAGAAGGCGTTGAGTTTCGGCCGGTTCCAAAGTAGGTGATGGTTGCTGGGGCGGGGATGCGGGGAGGGCGATCGTGAGAAGGAGAGAAGGAGCAGAAAGATTCCAGACAATGAGGAGCTTGGCAAATGGAATCTGGAACTTCAACCTTCACTTGTGAGGGCGAATTCTCACAAGATTCTAGTTCAGGCCGAGTGTCTCTCGAGATTCATCCACACTTGAGCGTTGATGATGATGTTCGAGGCCATTTCCAAAGATCCGCAAAGACTGGCGAACCATCAAACTATCGCCAAGAAGTCGTGATGGGAAAACATGGAGATGGCCGAGGGCTTGGAGAGCATACATCACCCACTTGATACATACAAGTATTGGCCAAGTAAACCTGCTTTGTAACAAATTGGGCGTTCTTATACATAGAAGTTGGGGTCGGAGAGGAAACTTCCGGAGGCTCGCACGAGGCGTACAGGGATATTGATGTTTAAATAAATGTGCGGTGAGAGACAAGGACACCATGTTCTTTGGTACCAGTACATATTTACTTAAGTACAAGTATGTACTTTGTACGATTCCGCCATTTAAAAAGTCCTACTCAACCCAAGTAATCCTTTTCGATTTGGACATAGTAAGCAAAAGTACCTCTACTTCTTGCTACGATAAGACTACTAGCTACGCTTCGTACGCACTACGATACTATCTCCCCACTATCATCAACATGACAAGCAACATCCGCATCCGTCCCGCCCTCCCCTCCGAAGCACCTATTCTCGGTGCCCTGGGGATGAGAGCCCACAAAGGCAACATCTTCAACGCCCTAGTGTTCCCCTCCCATGAAACGAACGCCGACCATTACCGCTCCAACGAGGCATTCTTTGTCTCCAGCGACACCAACCGCATTCTGGACCCGAAGCAATACCTTGTCGTGGCCGAGGTGGATGGAAAAGTAGCAGGATATGCTGCTTTCGGCCCAAGCTGGGAACGGGAATGTATGCGGGATTGGCAGCCAGGAAGTTTGGCTTTGCAACAATTGGAAATAAAACTGAAAAAAGGAATCGAGAGCCTTTTCACTTGCCTTGGGCTCGGGGAGTGGATGATGGGACTGCCGGGGATGGACAAGGCTTTCCTGATGCGGTTCATTGAGTTGAGGGGTCCTAGACTGGAACGGGTTTATAAACAAGAGTTTGCTGAAAGTGATGGGAGGCATTGGGATCTTTTCTCCATTCGTGTTGATCCTGTGTATCAAAGAAGAGGCATAGGAAAGCGGTTAATGGAGTGGGGACAGGATATGGCTAGATCGGATGGAGTTGGAATGGCTGTCGAGGGAACCGAATCTGGGAGCAAGTTATACGCTAGTGTAGGTTTCAGAGAGGTGGAAAGATGGCATGACCTTGGGGGAATATTCATAATGGTCTGGACACCAGAGAAGACCCCCAGAGAGATAGATGCAGAGCAGCAATCGTAGAAACACATAAACAACTGCCATTCATACTGTATAATCCCAAGTACTTTGCATCTTCGTACGCATTCAACCCACCGCTGATCCCTGACAAAGTCATAGAATACTCGGGAATCAATCAAGAAAATAAAGCCAAACATCCTCCGCATTCAACCAACAAACTAACCACAATGGCTGGCGCACCCGAGCGGAAATAGGGGGGAAACATATCCAACTTGCCCAACACCAATCAAGGAGAATCTCGAACCAAGCTGGCATGATTCATACGAGGCGTCTCACTTTCCTGCTCCGATTCTGGCGAAGCCGCCCCCTCCAATGGGTCTGCCTGCTCTATGGCTTCTCCCAGCTGCCGCTGACCTTCTGGGAGAGGCTGAGGTGTAGTGACGACACTTCCAGCCAAACTTCCCAGGCTTCCGGATGGACTGGGTGCCACGTTCTCATTAACGGCAAGCCAGCTGTTCTCACGGCTCTGTGGTGTACTCTCGGACCTTAATCGGCTTGCCCTCGGCGGCGTAAAGGGATTTGCAATAGTTGACTGGGGCGCAGGGCTACTGGCGAGAGGAGGAAAGTTGATAAACTCCTCAAACGGATCTCGCAAACCGAGTTCGCCACTGGTCGTCTCAATTCCGAGGGAGCTCGGTGACTGCATAAATCTCGGAAGCGAATGCTCTCTCCGAGTAGGGCTTTCTTCTCTTCCGAGCTCAGGAATCGCTGGAGATCGAGTGTTGGGCATCGTGTTTCGAGTCGCTAGAGGTGGACGCCCGTTTCGAGTAGATCTGGCTGAGGCCGGCGGAGAAGGCACTGGTATTGCATCAAAGTTCCCAGGCGACCAGCGAGTCCCAGTAACTGCTTCTAAACGGTTCGCTAGCAAAAGATTATCTGCTCGGAGCGAATCAATCTCTGCTCGAAGCACTGCAATAATCTCGTTCGGATCATTTGGCGTCTGGTTGGCGGACACAGTATGCGTGCTTGGAATATTTCGACGGCCTGGAGCACCCATAAATGGATCACCGTCTGCTCCGATGGTCACTGCTCTTTGAAGATTCGGTCGAGCTATCCGCATCCGCAATGAGAGGCCTCTTCTGGTTGCAATTCCACCTCCAAGCTCATCACCAAGTGACGGAAGGCGAGCTAGAGCTGGCCGGTCATCTGTTGTGGATGGTGAGGGGGCTGCAGCAGGTGAACTTGCTCGTGCGATGGCACGATTTGCGATTTCGGCTGTCCTGTCTGAAAATGCCGATATTGGATAAGGACGCTCCATAGTACTTCTGCTACTCGGTCCGTTTACCCTTCGGAGATAATGGGCCAGTGAAGGCAGGGCAGTGTCTGGAGAACGGCTCGAGCCAAATGTCGAGCGGGGATAGGATATTCCGGCCCATTCCAAAACATCTAAAAGCTGTTAGACATCCTCGAAACAGTTCCTAAAAGCGAAAGCTTACCATTTGGGGCGTATACGAACGAGAAAGCCGCCAAATTCTTCAACCGCCTGTACGGCCGAGATGGAGAAGTGACTCCCTCTGACAGAATCACGTTGATTCGTCCGGTCCCACTGATTCCAGACCATTCCCGTTCCATGTACTCTGACCTGAATTCTGGAAATAGCAGAGAACTCCCAGTCCCTCCTGCACTATCTTAGGCCGTTAGCACGCAATGACACATGAGGCTCCCTCTGACCTACTTGGTTGACTGTCTATTCAAGTAACAAGATTAGCTGAGGCTCCTCCACTGAAGCTGCCGGCGTAGTCTTACCTATTATCGTAGGCCAAAGTGTGCTTGCAGCAGCTGCGAGAACCACCGTCGTTGAAACGTCGTCAATAAAGACACGGAACTCAAATTGACGAACGTTAACGTCCGAATCTGCACTCCTCATATGACCATGAAAATCACCAATCCCAGTAGACTGAGTCCCATTTTCTTCCGATGTATTCCAGCAATGAAGAGAGATGTGAAAAGGAGTCTGAGCGGGCAAGGCGGTGATGAAGGCGGTGACCGTCGGCACAGTTCTGGTAAGATACTGAACATCTACGTTTGTTGTCGAGCCGTTGGGGGTGAGGTTCCGTAAGCCTTCGCTTGTTGCTGCGGTCGGTGATAGGTAGAGCTCTAAAAGTCTTCAGCATTCCCACCCTACGTTCCGCAAATCCAAAAGAGACATTCGCAATGGAGAACGTACCGGGATCGAAACAGTGGAAACAACTGACGCCAAACTCCTGGATGGGTACCCGAGATCCAGACGGGAATAGTAAAACATCCCAGTTACCGTACCGCATACTAGATCTCTCGAAGGATCTCTCAAAGGTGAATGAAATAATAGGGCGTTGTTGTAAAAATGAGCGACAAAAAGGTTCGTGAGGTTGGCGGTGCTGCCGAGGAGTGAGAAGGTTGTAGCGAGAGGGTGGGCGTTCAAAGAGGGCCACCCGACGAAAAGTTCAAGGGAAGGAGCTTTCAAGAAAGGTCTCCCCCATCTGGTGCTCGCATCACGTGGGGCCAACATAAAACCAGTATCTGGTACTCAGCTTGGTACCTTGGATCGATCTTGTCGAAACAGTGACGAAAAGAGATGGAAAGGCAAACAAACTCCTGAGGGCGGATCTAGAAGAGGAGAGATTGATTTTGAACCACGGAAGTTATGGTTTTATATTGTGCAAGTCTTGTATCTACAAGTATGCTATAGTAGCATTGGTCAGCTCGAAGTCCATACTTCACTAATGCATGGGAGTATTTACAAGATTGTGAGATCATCTCATTCAACCTCTGCTCGGTAGTGCCCTCTACCCATCGTGAGCAATGTTCTACCATCATTACTCCAAGCTCCTCTCCTGGGCAGCCTTCATCTTTGCTTCCCTAGCCGCCTGTGCCCTTTCCGCGAGCTTCTCGGCAGCATCACTTGCCTTCAATTCCTTCTCCTTCATGAGGGCATCCCGCTCCTCTCGATAGATTCGATCTGCATACGCCTGTCTATTCCGATCCAATTCACTTCCATCTCCCTCAAATCCAATCTCCTTCAGTACGGCCATCTGACTCTCCAGGCACCCCTCAAATTCTCTGCTTTGATCCCTACAAAGTCCCAACTTCTCCCTCCATGTCCCGTTGATGTAGCAATTGTGTAGTCGTTCCTGTTCGAACGCGCAGTTGATCAGAGCGGCATCATTGATGGAGGCTTGTCGAGTCTTGTATTTGGCGAGAATTGAGATGAGGACTTCCTGAGGCGCTGGTTCTTCCGACTTTGGTGGGTTGTAGGTTGACCAGAGGCCCTTCTGCTCTTCCTTCACTTCCTCCGAGGGTGGTGGGGGCGGGGCATTGGCTCCGGACCCGTCTTGTTTCGGTGCGGTGGATTTGTCAAAGAAGTCGCGAAGTGAGGGATCGAGAGAGTCGAGACCGTCGTCGGCCTTTGGTGTTTTCGACCAGAACCAGACCATTGTGTTTGTGATATCGCGATGTTGTGGTGACGGAACTGAAGTCCGAAAATCGGCCAAGCGTCTTTCAAAGGCATGACTAAGTAACTACGCTAGACTAATTCCGGATGGAAGTTAGCTATCCTGCGGCAAACTCCGCAGCCTCTTCCTAAGCCCAAACAACAACAGCAAATAAGGCATTGGGAGAACTTGGGCGGCGAGGCGACTGTAAGTACTTGTACAAACGAGTCGACAATCTACGACTATCGATGTACAACAGATGATATTGCAAACCACACGAGGCTTACATGTACGATTCAGGCGGCCATACAGTCTCCCAACGCCTCACCCGCACTCCAACGTCAACTCAACATGGACAAGACGAACCATACATATTCGCATCAACTTGGATGGATGCATCTGCGAAAACGGCATTTCCGGAACAACAATTCTCACTAGCCGGCTTAGAATTGGTGCCGACAGAGTACCTACTGGGGTCTTTAAACCTACAAGTACCTACGACAAGCCGACCAAGTTGTCGCCTCGAGCTCGTCAACCACGCCAAATTCGGCAGACTTGGGAGCATCACCAAGTTCTGGCACCAAAACCTACATACGGATGGTACGTACATACAAATACATCCAGGCTTACAACTATCTCTGGACGATGAACTAAGCTTTACTTAGGTCTTATGTTTGCCGCGATCGAGCAGTGCTGTCTTCAGGGATGCATACCCATAACTCGCGTGGAATTGTAGTCGGCTTGGAACTCGGCAGCGAAGCAATCCCGCCAACCCCGCCCAAGCGCCGCCAAGAGTAAGCACAGTCGCGCAGTGGACGACACCATGAAATATTGTAGAGGTCTTTCGAAGGGACTTTGGTGCTTCACAGCTTCCATTAATCCGTTCGGGTCTCGTACACAGCTCAGGTGAGATGGATGAATATCTCCTGCATGAACGTCACTGATTTGATATTGCAGGCCACCATTTCGGCTTACTGCGAAGTTGAAATTGTTTCAACATGTGTGGTTTCATGAGGAGGTAAGATGCCTTATTTTTAGCTGATGCTTGGCTGAAAGAAGTAACCTAAGTTTACGAGAGCGGTCAAGAACTTGTATGTTCTTGGTTAGAATTGGGAGAATAGACTGCATGGTCCCACGTTGTTCAATCTTCCAGAAGCCTGTATCTCACGACGAATCTACAGTTTTGGCCCTCAAGCGGTAGCAATAGGTTGTCAGCACCTATGATGAATGGGGCTCTGTCGGTGCAGATACTGGATCAAAAATACACCCAAGCTAAAGGTAAGTTCTGATATATAAGACCTTCTATTCCCACCCATTGTTTCTTTCCTCATCCCATTCCAAACACCAAACACTCCTTTCTACTTTCTCACTACAGCGCTGTGCGCCTTTCAATTCTACACTCATTCAACATCAAGAGCTAGCCTCTGATATCACATTCTTTACAACTTTTATCCTTATTTTTTACTTCTCAAGCCCTTAATTTTACTCTTAGTACCAGTACTACTCAGTTTATCACAGTTACCACCACTACAACAAGCTCCTAAATCCTTTAAAAACTTCTACACCACTCTTATCAACATGTTCTTTGCTCCAGCTATCGCCGTCATTGCCGCCACCGGCATCCAGTCCGCTTACGCCGGTGTCATCCCAGCCCTCACTCAGCAAGCCGCCATTGACAGCATTGTTTCCGCCTTTGACGCCTCACCAAGCAACGACAAGCGCGATGTTGAAATAATGGAGCTGATGCGCCGTAGTTTCGAGGATATGGACGACGAAGAGAAGCAAGCAACCATTGCTGCTGCTCTCAAGGGGCTTGCTCCAAGCATTCTCGGCTTCGCAGCCTCTTTCATCCCATCAATCATTGGCAAGTTCACTGGCAAGGGCGACCAGCAGAAGCGTGATATTCTTTCCGCATTCACCGACGAGGACAAGGAAGCTATGATTCGCACCATTTGGGATTACCGCTCCCCACCATTCCTTCCTGTCAAGCCATGGATTGCTCGTCCGATTGCTGCCCGCGATCTTGATTTTGCAAACATGTCCGAGGAGGATAAGAAGGCTTTCTGGCCTGCTCTGATCGGCGCCGGTATCTCCCTCTTCAGTTCTCTCGCTGGGAACAAGAAGCGTGATGTCATGGACTACGATGCCATCACCGAGGAAGAGAAGAAGGCTTTCTGGCAACTCATCCCTCTTGCAATCAACGCTATTGGCGGTCTCTTCAACAAGGGCAAGCGCGATGAGGTTGATCATATTCTCGCCCTGAGAGACGTTGATTTTGAGAACATGTCTGAGGAGGAGAAGAAGGCTTTTTGGCCTGCTTTGATTGGCGCCGGTGTCTCCCTCTTCTCTTCCTTCCTCGGCAACAACAAGCGCGACTTGGAGAACATTGTCAACATGTCGGATGAAGACAAGGAAGCTTTCTTCCCAGCTCTTATCGGTGGCGCCATTTCCCTCTTCGGTTCAATCTTTGGCGGAAACAAGAAGCGTGACCTCGAAACCGACTTGAGTGATGAGGACAAGGAAGCTTTCTGGCAACTCATTCCCCTTGCTATCAACGCTATTGGGGGGCTCTTCAACAAGAGCAAGCGCGACGTTTCAGAGAACCTTCAGAGTATTGACTTCAGCGCCATGTCCGATGAAGAAAAGAAGGCTTTCTTTCCAGCTCTTATTGGCGGCGCCATTTCCATTTTCGGCTCGCTCTTTGGAGGTAACAAGAAGCGTGGTCTTGACTCCGAAATGAGCGACGAGGATAAGGAAGCTTTCTGGCAGCTCATTCCAGCTGGCATCTCTCTCTTGAGCGGTCTCTTCGGCAACAACAAGCGTGACATTCCAGAGAATGTTCAAAACCTCCAGAATATTGACTTCAGCGCCATGTCCGATGAGGAAAAGAAGGCGTTTTTTCCAGCTCTTATTGGTGGCGCCATCTCCCTCTTCGGATCCATCTTTGGTGGCAACAAGAAGCGTGATATGGACTCCCTCTACGACAACATGGGCGACGATGAGAAGAAAGCCTTCTGGCAACTGATTCCAGCTGGTATCTCCCTCCTCTCTGGCCTCTTTGGCAACAACAAGCGCGACCTTGAGCACGCCCACGTCCTTCGAAATGTCGACTTTGAATCCCTGTCCGAGGAAGAGAAAAAGGCCTTCTTTCCAGCTCTTATTGGTGGCGCCATTTCTCTGTTCGGTTCAATCTTCGGCGGCAACAAGAGACGCGATCTCGGGAACAATGTTCCTGCCAACATTGATTTCGAGAATATGTCTGATGAGGAGAAGAAGGCTTTCTTCCCGGCCCTGATTGGTGGTGCCATCTCTCTCTTCGGTTCAATCTTTGGTGGTAACAAGAAGCGCGATCTCGAACACATTCTTGCTATGAGAGATGTCCTCGATGAGGACAAGGAGGCAATCTTCCCAGCTTTGATTGGAATCGCAGCCTCTATCCTCCCTGTTATCCTCGGTAACAACAAGCGCGATCTTGCTTCTCAGTTTGTCATGAGGAGTGATGCCGAGGAGATGCTTTATGCTAGGGACTCCGGGTTTGCTGATGCTTTCTTTGCTGAGGAGTTTTAAGTAGTTTCTTTTGGTTATTGGTAGCATTCCGGTGCATTGGGTTGGAGTTGCATTAAGGAAGGGATCATGCACATACATTTATTTCCTAACACACATAATTTTACGTAGAGAGAGGTTTGGAAGTCACAATTTCAATATTAATGGGTTCGAATTATCTTTGAAAGTACTAAGTACTCACATTCGAAATGATCTTGTTGCTTCTTTGCAGGAAAGTCGTGATCCTTGGCTGCTCTTGGCTGTTCGCCTGCGCCTACTGTCACATGACTCAGAGTTTTCACTTTCTGCCTCTTTTTGGAGCCCCACCATCAACAAACTTCAAACACACCGCCTCCGCAGACTCGTCTCCCGGTGACAGCCATCCATCACGAAGCCGTTGAAGCTTACAACTACCAACTATGTCGCCCTCTACACTACAAACCTGCAAGAGATGCAACGAAGCGCCCGCGACGACCAATATTCGTACTGAACCCGCTTGCCCGTACGTTTGACTCGACTCATCTCACTCAGCTCGAAGTTCACGGCGGAAGAAGTCAGACTTGGAGCGACGAGCCACAGAGCTGACAGTGTCCTTTGATTAGGGCATGTTTTCTTTCGTACATCACCCACAAGATCTACAAGCATCTCGAGCCATTCCGAACTCGCAACCTCAAGTCTTCCGGCACGACTCACAAGCCTCGCAATGCTCAATCTTCCACACCCACCCCAGCACCCGCAATTTCCACGTCAGACGATGGACGTTCGGTTCCCTTCGTTCTACTCGCGCATTCACTCGGCCCCTGTTCAACCGTAATGGTCGACACCCTCCTCAACTGGCGCCGTAGCCAGATTGAACGTGCTGGCAGGCCGGGCTTCGACGTTGGTATTGTGGTGGTGGATGATCGCAAGTATGGCACCGACACTCTTCCAACAACTGGGGCTTCGAATGCAGAGGAATGGGAGAAATGTATAGATGCTGTGCGGGAGAAATGGAGCGCCGACTGCAACGATGGAAAGAATATATGGGTACTACCTCTCGACTCAGTATATGAGGACCCGGCGCATCTGAAGCAGGTGGTCGAGAAGATGAGCAACGCGACCTCACGCCTGGATCTCGTCAACCTCCTCCGTGACCGTCTTATCGATAGACTGGCGGATCAGCAAAAGGCTTCTTTCATTATTTATGGCGACAGCACGACACTTCTTGCTGAGAAGACGCTAGGGCTTACCGCCAAGGGGAGAGGGGCGGCACTGCCGAGTTTACTGGGTGATTCGATCAACTCAGCAACATCATCAAAGCCGACGACAAGTACAAGCTCCAAGCCTAGAAAGCTTTACCCGCTAAGAGACCTTCTGCGACATGAGCTTCACAACTATATTGCGCTCTCACCGAATGGACTGGCCCCTCCTACATCATTACCGGACCGAGGAAAGGCAAAGGAGTTGTTTAAAGGCTCTACGGCGACAGCTACAAAGAACGACACGATCGACGAACTGATGCGTGGCTATTTCGAGACGGTGGAGGAACAGTTTCCGAGTATATTAAGCAATGTAGTGAGAACTGCAGGACGTTTACATACTTTTGAGGGTGGATTCTTGAAGGGTGCCGGAAAAGAGGAGGACGAGTTTGAGAGGAGTAAGAAAGGTGAGAGTGGAGGCAGGCGGAGGACTTTTTGTACGGCATGTGGCGGTGATGTATGGGCTGATGAGGCTAAGGAGGATGGTGAGGATAGATGGTGTTATGGATGTGAGCGGATGTTGCTTGGTGCGGAGGATGGAGTTAGGCAGGCCATTTAGGAGTTTCTGGGATGTGTGTTAGACGGATTAAGTAGATGGGTGCTTTCTCTTGCATTTTAGCGTTTTGGCGTTTGTAAGGAATTATGATTGTTCCAGTCAAGGGTATGCCCACGACGTGATTGCTGCAGCCGGTTGTGTCAAGTATATTGTGGACCTGTGAATTCTTAAATAAGTAGATCGGATCTGCCCAAACCTTATACCCAAAAGACATACTGTGTGGTTACGATTTTTCTTGAGCCATCCGGGTTTGAGGCATGGAAGCATGCTGGTACAGACTTATCTTGGTGACCTCCATTCATACTTGCCTCGAATACGCAGCGTGCATAGTCAAGGCCATCAACAATTTCCCGTGTGCTTCCTTCTGTGATATGTTTTCTTCTCCAATTGATCAGACACTGTCCGAAAGCAATATCTTCAATCTCAAGACCTGGAAGTTCGACCGTCCCGTAATCGTGAGCAAACAAGCCACGCCGCCCAAGCCCCTCATAATACGCCAGCAAGCAAGCACTTTCAATGCCAAATACATTCTCGTCCAGCTTCTCTGCCTTCTTGTCAGGATCTCCAAACGGCCACCACACTCCGAATTGGGGTACTCCTCGCTTAACCTCTAGCGGATCCCGAGAGGCGACGCGATATGCATATCTCTGACGGTCCCAGTTCTTCGCTGCTTTGGGAGTAACACCCTTTTCACACATAGCTTCGTGCACCAAATGGAGCGCAAACATACGCCACTGTCGAATGACAACCTCCAGTACTGGTTCCACAGTTCCATCATTGTTCACCGTAAAGGAAGAACAGGCTAATAACCACTCTCGAATGAATCGTTGACGTGTCTTTGGCATGCTGATTATTGAGTGGAAGCGGCGGTTTACGAGCGAGAGGGAGATGAAGCTGCGTGCGTCGGGAGAAAGAAGTGCTATTTCGTATAAAAGCTCGTTTGGTAAGTGGAGAAGCATATAATTCGATCCTAAAGCATATTAGCAACTGCTGGTAGATGATTTGAGGGGAGCAAAATACTACGCGTTGAAGGAAATTAAATGGCGGCTGTGGGAAAGTTTCTGGTTTCTGAGCTGATGGTCGAATTTGAGGGGCAGGTATCAATGGCGGCTCGGAATTCTGATGTGAGGTAGACGATATTGTTATAACGACCGAGATAAAGAGTCACGAGCGAATGCGGGAGAAGTTTGGATGGACCTTGAATGAACTTGACGTTGGGATCCAGCAATTAGGGGGGCCGGAAGGAGGAAGTGGGGATCCTTGGCAAGAAGGCAGCAAGAGGCTCGCCACGAACGGCAACTAGCGGATATTGAGCCCCGCCTCCATCCTGAATTGAATCATCATCCAATGCGCTTCCTCCTCCGTCCTCTCCTTTCTCCCATCACCTCCCCAACCACCATCTCGAATCTATCACGACGTACAATGGCTACCGCTACTCCGCTGCCGCTCCTCAAGCAAGACTTGAAGGTTGGGCTCGTTCAGATGCTCCCCGGCTCTGACAAAGCCAACAACCTCGTCCAAGCTCGCAACAAGATTCGCCGTGCCGCTTCTATGGGAGCCAAACTTGTGGTTCTTCCCGAATGCTTCAACTCGCCATACGGCACCGATCACTTTCCTGAATACGCCGAAGTCCTTCCCGAAGTCAACCAAGAGGGCGAATCCGAGACTTTCAAAGCATTGAAGGACATTGCCACCGAACACAACATCTACCTCCTCGGCGGCTCCATCCCAGAGAGAGAAGAGACCTCCGGGAAGCTTTACAACACCTCGCTCACCTTCTCACCAAACGGTACTCTGATTGGAAAACACCGAAAAGTGCATCTTTTCGACATCTCCATCCCCGGCAAGATCCACTTCCAAGAGTCTCTTGTCCTTTCGCCAGGGAAGGACATCACCATCATCGACCTGCCCGAGTATGGAAAGATCGGAGTCGGTATCTGCTACGATATTCGCTTCCCTGAACTCGCCATGATCTCGGCTCGCAAGCATGGTGTATTCGCCATGTTCTATCCCGGTGCTTTCAACTTGACGACAGGACCACTTCATTGGGAGCTACTGGCCAGGTCGAGGGCAACAGATAACCAAATCTTTGTTGGTGTAGTCTCACCTGCCAGATCGAAGCCGACAGATGCGGGATACAAGGCATATGGACACTCGATGATGGTGGACCCTAATGGTGAGATCCTTTGCGAGGCGCTCGAGGGTGAGGAGCTGCTTGTGCAGGATTTGGAAGCTGGGCGGATTGAGGAGGTTAGACAGGGTATTCCAGTCTATTCGCAACGAAGGTGGGAAGTATACCCCGATGTTGCTGGTGTTGGGAAGGAGGAATGAAGGAGATGCTGAGCTGGTCGGGGATAGGGCAGAAGGGGCGTAACGGGAGGGTCTCAGTCATTTCGAATTGGGCGTTTTCTGTTGGTTTCGATAATAGTATGCTTCTTTATCGAGTTGGCGTGCTTGTGTGGCTTTCAATGGCAGTGTTGTTTTGCATGATCGTTCGATTTTATGGAGGTGCTTTGGGAAATATCACAGTTGAGCAGCTGCATCCGGCGGACATTGGGTTCGTGTACACTGGTAACGACGATCTCCGCTTGACAAGAGGACCACAATGTGTGGTTTGGCAGAAGACAACAATGGATTTCAAAGCGGGTTGCGGGGCGAAGGCGCAGCATCCAGACGTTATGAGCAATTCAGTAACATGTCGATCCTTCACCTGATACTTACTTGCTGGATAATGTCAAAGCAATTGCAGTCGGACTGCAGCCATGCCGAAGAAACTGAGCTCGCTTCAAGCACTGAAAGACAGTTTACAAAACAGAAGACTGATGATAGTCGAGTCATGATCCAGTCACCCCTCTGTCGATCCCTATCGGTCACACTTCAAGTCCATCTCAACAAAGGACTCCAAACGCACACCCACGCAGCCTGCATCTGCCGAGGGACCGCGAAATTGGGCCATCTCTCCCAACACTCCTTTGACGAATCAGAAGGTTCGATACTACTCGACCCGACCAGACCGCTGTTAGTAAATGCAGGTACGGGCATCCCGGAGTACTCTAGTGCAGGTACAGTACCGAACCGAGTGGGCACCATGCGGGCATCATGACTCTTTGCAGTCAACCCCGCGCCCTGTTTCAAATCCAACACCGCATGTCCCCTTGATCAAAGAAATGCTTGAATCGCTTTTAGAGTGGGCGAATTGAGTGAAGTGAATGACCTTCGACAGGTTTAGTGAGATGCATGTCAATGTCCGCTTCAGCTGTCTTTGAGCTCTGCCAAGACGTTCCTGTTCAGCCTGGTAGGGCTGCCCGTTGAGGTTTGACGTTTCGACCTTGGTTGAAGGTTCGACGGCCGAGTGGGAGACCTCACCGCAGCGGAGACGGACGGGAGGACGGAAACGGGACGAAAGCGGGAGCAAGCACGAACTGTGAACCTCGGTCTTTACTCTGCGTATGAGCACCCATTCATCCCTACTATGTTTGCTTGGTCTCACTTGTGGTTTGGGTGAGATTCGGTGAGTTTCTCCGAATGGTGGTGGTGATGATGGCTCAACTTTAGCAACACAGCCTCAACGAGAGTCAGCAACAACACCGGTGGCAGACAGCACCGAACATAGGCCATTTTTCACTAGATTTCAAGTATGGAAAGCCTGATCCCTCAGTAATTGTGACGTTTGCTTACCTGTCTTTAGTCGCTAGTGCCAAATCTTCTGTCGTCGAATACGTTATTTCGCTGTCTCTCTATCCTGGTCGAGGTTGACAAAGTCTACAGGTCCCAGCTTAGGCAGACTCATCAGGCGCGCACACCACATACGAGCGTTAGTTAGATTCGACAGGTAAGAAGTTATTCCGACTCCGGAATATCCAAAGGCTTCACTCATGAGGACAGACCGTGTTACCTAAGGGCAGTAAACTCTGAAACGCACCCAATTCAGCTGAAGTAGACTGCAAGTTGACCTTGTGCCATTGTTTCAGCACCAAATTGTTTCAACTATCGAGGCACTGTCATTGGCTGTGAATGGGCGCCGATACGTCAAGATCACACTGTATTTTTCAACAGTCAAGATTTCTGATCGTGTTGACCTCATGATGGACTTGTATGAGTCGAACGAGGATGAACCGGAGGGTTGTCGAGGGTCGGTAGTTGCGATGCCGCGGTTGCAGTGTCATGAAGGATGAATATTTGGCAGTACGGAACAGGGACCGTGAATCTTGCGACAGGTCAGGCAGGCCCTATTTTCAAGTTTGGGTAGGCTCGTGATTTGAAGAGTCGCTACGACCGGCTCACGGTATCTGTGCAGGGTTCTACTACCGCACCTATCGTATTAGTTGCGGAAGTTTACTCTGTGGACGAGCGGCGTCGGCGAAACTTGCAGCTCCATATCGGCGGTACGTACTGTGTCGATAACTTTACCACAACGGTGCAGAGTTTCAGATGAAGGCAGAGATTCTGGACGCTGTACTCTCGCCATAACGGTCTCCACACGGCGTCAGCAAGCCGAGCCATCCGAACCGAAGGCCAGCAAGCGCTGCCGAAAAAAACGTTCGGAAATTTAGGTTGATGTTTGGCCTTTGCTTGCGCTGGGAACTTGTGATCAAGCGAACAATTTCCGTCCCTCTGGAGCGGGAATACATGGTTCCAAACTCTAATTTCAAGGCCCCCCAGGTTAATTGGGGCTTCTTGGTAACTGTATGAGATCATACCGTTTGAGAGGGCCTTGGGGAGGGTCGACCGGGGATACTCTCGTGCCTGGTTTTGGTACGTAAGGGACGGTGCGGTTCGGAGTGGGACGGAATGAGCCTTGAGCCTAGATGCGCCCGTAAGGCGCTGGTGACTGAGGAAAAATGACTGACCTGCGCTGCCCTGTTGGCTTAAGGACAGATTGAGGGCAGAGATGGATGGCCTGAGGGTCTCGAGGTAAGTGAAGCCTATTTTCTAACAATCTGAGCTTTTACTGAGTCTTTCAGAGGTTCATATGTTCATTCGGGAGGATGGATGGTCGCCAGTAGGCGGGGTGCCAGTGCAGATCCGCCGTTAACGTTAGGCGCGGCGCCCTTGGTTCACAACATCCGAATCTGCAACATTGGCGAATCTCAGGGCCACTGGGCATGAAGCAACATATCAATCTGATAATTTGACATATTGGCAAGTTTGGCGACCTAACCGTGAGGAACTTATTGACATATCTACTAGTTGCTATTCCTGAACCCCGACTCGAGATGTACTTATGTGCACGAGAACTTGAAAAACACTTGCCTGTTTCCCGATTGGTCTGAACATCTCTCCGTCAATTAGCAGTAGACATCGAACTCGCGAAGTCCCTGCTTTGCCTTCACTCTGGCAATGCATCTAGTTCCACCCGACATGACGATCACCCAAACTTTCTGGAGAGCTAGTTAGACGAGGTCTGCAGTTGTGGGGCTACGGGCTTCAGAAGCCTTGATGGTCTAGCAGTTCAAGGGCCATCATGGGTTTCCACATATTTACCAGTACAAGCTCAGGAAGCAACGCGGGTCAGGGTCCAAAAAGAGATTTCACGATGGGTTTTACAGGAGGTCATTACGTTTCTGAACGTAGACCTTTGTGGGTTCGAAACGGGTAGCCGTACGATATGCTCCGGGACAGTGCGCCAACCAAGCCCGAATTGCACCATTCAACAGAGAGAGTGAAGATTCCGGCACGGTTTCGGCATGGCAAGTCTTGGGCAGAGGCTGGTGAACCGGCTGTCAGTGAGAGAATCACACTGTTTACAACGCTGTTATTCTGGATGTGGCTAATGGATGCTGGGAGTTCTCCGATATCAGTACCCGAGCGGCCTGCAATTCACGCTGCTAGAGAAGACTACCCCGATCCTTCCAACCCTATTTTACGGTCAGTCCCGCCAGAACGTTCGAATGCCCCCGAGCCGAGTGGTTTAAATGCTACTAGCACGCTCATTTCGGTTCCGCACGGTTCACAACACAGTCTATTCTACCACCCGAGAGAGAAGTCACAGATGATCCACCCAATCGAGCAGTAAAGCCGCAAAGTGGGTCACTTACCGGAGCTCATAAATCACCATATTCGAGGATGCTGGGCTCTCATTTGCTACGGCTAAAGTAGCGTCTGATGGTGACCACGTCACAATCTTATTTTTGCGTGAATTGCACCGCAAGCGCCTGGATGTATGCAAACCACGTCACATTGGTCAGGCGTTTGTTACTTTAGTCACAAATAATCCATGCCGCTTGCAGATTGTTGTTGCAGAGTTGCCCAGGTTGTCTCTGTTCTTAGGAACACGATAGATGAGCGTTGTGCCATGTCTCTCTGACCCACCCACACCAAAATAAGCGGGCCAGGTCAGACAATTCGGTTGCGGTCAGAGGCAGGTCAGAGCGGAGAGGCAGAATGCGGTCATGGTCAAAAAGTTCAGCCCCGGGGCCTGGTCTGACATGGGCCCTTCTTACCTGCACCCAAACCCCCTTTGCTCTTTCTCATCATTCATCCTCTACCTAACCGACCCGACAACATCCATCAACTCCGCACGATGGGCTGTGTCAACCTACAGTTCCGCTGTGCGCGCAAGCGCAGGATCGCAAAACATATAAACATCCTGCGATCCCATCTCAGCTGGAATTCATCATCAACTAGCCTCATCAGAGTTTACCAGAACCAACAGACTACCATCGCGCACTTCATCATTGACAGCATCCAGCGCTGAAACCGACATACCACATCTACCATCACAGCTTTACGACTTTTGCAACCATCACCTTCTATCTATCCAACCTCATCAATCTCGTCCATCACAGCTCAACTCAGCTACATCAGCACCTGGCAGCTTCGAGCCTGAATCGATACACACACTCGACCTTTTCGACACACATCTTCACAATGTGCTTGAGAGTGGTTGAAAGATATGCCGTTTGCGGTTGCATCTACTACGTCCATGGAGTAGACCAATGCCGGCAGTTTGGAATGCTTGGGCATGAAGTCGAGGACAAGGTGGTGTTGGTTGGACATTCGTGTCAAGCACACCTAGCAACCGCCTATCCAGAGTACTATCAACAGCACGACCAGACACCCCACCATACACAACAGCCAGAGACACAGGCGACATATCATGCCACTACTACCGCTCAATATTCCACACAATCTCAGACCTCGGCAGACTACTCAGACTATTACAATACCTCATCCTACGGTGTTCTGCCTGACAACCTCCCATCACAGTATGGCGGAGCACAGGCATCGACAACTCAACCTCTCGCCATTGGTGGGAGGTCGTATGCATTTCAGGGCCAATACGACTCATATCAGTACAGCACTGGCTCCTCTCGATAGACGCCCCGGGTTTCGCCATCAATCCTATCGTGGATATGATGATAGTGGGGTCTTTCACTTCTCACCAGAACGGGGGGAAGACCAGGATTCAAGGCGGGGAGAAGTACAACAACCGCTTCTAAAGTGGCCGGCATGGGAGGGATATGGGAGAAGTTTCCGACGACACGGGAGATGATTGGCGCTACATGGGTCGGACTACGACAAAATACGTGGGAAACGGGATACGACGAATGACTTGTACGATATCACTTGCACTCGCTAGACGATTGAGCATGCCATGATTTCTACATTCATGCCTTTACGAATCCACGCCCTGCCACGATCGATCAGTGCATCATCACCTTCCTGGACATTCCTTTACAGTTCGCGTTTCCTTTGTTTGGTAGTTTTCTGCTTTCTTCTGCATGGGCTTCTCTTTTATTTTCTCTGCTTTTGCATTGCTGGGCTTTCATTTGTACCTTGGGGTTATTCTTATCATTGGGCGCCGGCGTTTATAGCATCTTGACGTGTTGGGCTTTGCTTCACATCATTTCCTTTGTAGTTCTTGCATTTATCGGATCTGGGATTTTACTACTCCACTTTATTGTTCTTTTAGATGAGCATAGTTTATCATACAGAGGGCAGTGTCGCCTCGTAATACTTAATCATCTCCATTTTTACTTTCCTTCTTCAAATCTCCTCTTCTTCTTCATGTTCATAAGGGACATTGTTCAGAACTACTTAACTTACTTAGACTTCTTACAACTACAAAGTTCCATTCATCTTGTCTCTCCGTTGTTAGCTTCTGCTGTACTACCAATACACCCGCCATTGGCGCATATTGCAACCATACTTTACTCAGCCATATCAATTGTAATCGATCAGTGATAACCACCCAAACCAAATGACTTTCCACATACAGATCAATTGCGCAGTCGCAATACGCGTTACACCACGCGATCCTGACACCCACGACCGGGATCCTGCCACAACCAATCCACATTCTCGGATGCGGTCTTGTGCTTACGCATGATATCATCGCAGATGGGATGACTGATTTGTATTTTGGGAACTTTACACGAACCGCAGTTGTGTGCACACTGCGAACACTTATTTCTCCGATTGTCAGATATCCTTCGCACACCAACATTGCAACACGGGGGATGTGTGCATATGGATGTAAAGTTTGTCCGGATCCTGGGTGTAACAGCAGTCGCAAACTGCGATGGGATCCCCAGTTGATTGGTTGAACTCAGGAACGGGGAAACATGTGCCAAGTGCATGCTGCGGATTGGGAATTTGGGAACCTCGTGATGCAGGGTTGAGTCGATGAGTCGATGATTGTTTATCCGTGACTCTCGCTGTTGGTGATTTGGGGGAGAAATTAGGATAGACTTGTATGTTTTCACAATGTCTATTTTGCAATCCTTGTGGGGAAACCTGCAAGCTTGGTGAACGGGAGTTTGAGGTTCAGGCCAGCAACGCTAGTACTGCAGGCGGAACTACCGTCTACTTCTCGGTACCTGCAGCTGCACACTATCTACACCGCACTACATGTACAAAAAAAGCATGTACTCGTGCGAAAGATGAATAATATCTTGGGAAAGGTAAGTACGTACTTAGTAGTCGTACTTCCTCTTAAATAAACGGTTTACAGTATGCTGCGATCCTGCTATTTGAAGGGTAAGTATAACAAATATGCGCTCTTGATCAGGCTTCAGGCTTCAGCCTTTGCCTTAGAGCCAAGCCTCGAGCACGTTACCCCTACCTACATACACCTACGGAACTGTTTCCCCACCAATTGTACATAGGCGAGGTACCTGCCAAGTGTTGCGGTCACCTAGCGTGAACCTAGATGTATATGTAGGCGTGATTGAATGTGACGGTATGAGGTCTCTGCTGGGAGGTTGGGGTAGCTGTCTAAGCCACCCAAGCCCTGTGATAGAAACCTATCGCTTGGGGTGAAGATCGACATAGAGCATGGGCGGATACCCCGATGCTACCCAAGTCTAGCATCATGGGCAAGTTTTCAAACATGACAAATTGAATGCTTTGGATCTGTAAGCAGAAGGTTGTTGCAAGCAGATCGAGGTTTCATACCATCTCTGCAGAATTTGGTCACGAAACTGTGAATCTGTCAGAACTAACAGGTCCCGATCAACAGGAAACTGGCAAAGGTAAGCCCTAGTGTTTGGCATGACACCAATGCATATGTCAAAAGCATGATGCTCGAGATTTCGAAGATGGACTCGGTCATCGGCTCGCTTGTATCCGCACCTGCCTTCCTTTTTCCTTCTCGGGAATCGGTGAGAGCCATGAGGTTGGTACGGAGAAAGTACTTAGCCCTATGATGATTCCTTTTTCCGTGGGCATGTGTAGGGGCGCATACGTAAGCGACCTCGAATGCCACCAGTAAGTTGTCAACGTCATCCTCGAACCATACGTAACAGAGGCCTGAAGGCAGTCCTGAATGGTGATCCAAACATTGGCCGTATGCACTGGATGCAGTGTGTCGTGGTTATGCGTTTGAATGTTCGTCAAAATAGAGCCATCAACGTCTCGGCCGTTAGTAACTGCTCGAACACAATAAGAAACTCAGCCTGAGAAAAACCTGGAGATTCAATACTGATACCATTGGATGTTGACTTTGTGGTGTTATACTCTAATATGCACTGCAATATGTATACTTGTAAGGAGCAGGCGCAGTGCTGTCCAAAACTCGCGAAAACGTGATCATATGTACAAGTACAAGTATGACCTATGCAGGCATATACTTGGTCGCACAGGGACCTGCAACAGCAACTGGACAAGCATCGGTAAGTTTAGAGTTTGGGACTAACGCAAGAGCTCGCATTAGTACCGTCTTGGATCAATTTAGATAGATGCACATGTATCTTAACCGAGTGTGGCTTTGAGAAAACTGGGACGTCAGTGCTGAGATCGCGATCATGGTTTTGGCCGGTATGTATCCCATGGCCATGACCGAAGCTAAAATAGCTTGTTCGTACGTCAGGAGAGGGGTTCGAACTTCGGACTGACCTTTTGAACTTCCGGCACTGCCAGGTCCAATGTGATGAGATCCCCTGGCTCCGCTGGACCGGTGCGGATATTGTCAGGTATGTACACTTGAATTGAAACTGCGAATTGCGGTCAGCGGCCGGTTATGTCGGTCCCGTCGGGTCCGAAAGTTAGCGTCTGTTTGTGCCGAAGCATCAAAACGATGACCTGAGATGCGGAGATCTGAGTCTGCTACCCAGTTGGCAATTGGCCCCGATCAGGCACCGATCTTTACCAAATCGTTGCTGTGTACCACAGCATACTATTAAGTTACAACTCTCAGAAAACGTTGTCACAGCTGGCCATGAGGACAGCTCGAGGCACAAGTATTCGGTAAGGGTTCTTCTTGGATCAATACTTAGCTTCTCAATTGCTACGAGCTCAACTCAAGTCCCGGAGCGCGCTTGATTTATATGTCGATCGAACATTATAATAGCATCAGTGCCATTAATTCAGAGTCATTGCGATGTAGACCTGTGCAAGTATTCGTATATCTAAACTCGTAAGAAGTACCGGCCGTATACCTATACAACTGTATATCATAAGGACTTAAGTTCGTCACCGAATCACAACTGTCTTTAAGCAACTCGTTATAGGTGACTTAGCAGCAGCTATGAAGTACCTGCCGAAAGGCCTGCTCGGGCACCGTTTTCCTGCCATGCCCCTGAAGCGGGATACATGTACTCGGGTCCCGCATGCAACTGGAGCGGAGAGGGTACACTGTGGCTTAAACGCATGCCCATCGGGCCATACTCACATGAAGGAGGCATATAGCACCCCAGGATTCCCGCCAGTCTCCTCGCAGGGTTCGCTTGTAGATTCAGTATGACGATTCTGTGCTGTCAGGAGGAGTACTGGAGCAAACTAACGTCCTCCTGTCGCAGGATAAACCAATTGGTGAGAGTCCAAAGATTTTGCACTGCCACTCGTCAGAGTGTGATAGTGGGGAGAAGGTTGGTTGCCCACGGCCCTACTCTAACTACCTACCGGCTCAAGTTATTAGCGCTGTGAGGTAAGAACGTGGGAGCGGTGAAACATACTGGTTTTTGTGTGCGTGTGTAACATGAGATCTCCATGCATGTGGTATGTATGTAAGACTTGCTGTTGCGCGATGTTGCACCCATGTACAAGTAGAATACCGTCCAGAGCCCTTGATGGCAGTACATACCTTAAGTAACGGGTGCAGTACCCGAGTATTATACAGAAATCTTGCAAGTCGCAACGTTAAGCCTCGAATTCTGTTAAGATATGAGTCGAACCGGGGCCCTATTTGGTCAGAGGTCGGAAGTTCACTGACTGCAGAGTTCACGGGCTTGTCCGTTTGTAACAATCTGCTTCCCCATGAGATCTAACGGTCTGGATCTCCAAAGATCTAACAGGGTATGTATGACATGAGAAAGATCTACTGACCTTGATATCTGAATGTGGCTTTGCTCTGCCATCGGTTCCTCATCACCATGCACATAACATCACCCGAAGTCCGATGCGAGTAAGAACAACACCAATATGGAGCGACTTATTCTCATTCAACCCCCAATCAAGTTGTAACCGAGCCAATACTCCTCTTCAAGCTCACAAAATTGAAAAGAGCGGGGTTGAGGAACAGAGGAAAAAGTAACGGTTGGTTTCGTTGATTTACCTGCACAGCCACCCGGGTGTTTTGGCTAGTCTCGATTCTTGGCAAGCGGCCTCCGACGGTCGGCTCGGTCCCTTCTAGGTTGTGTTTTGCCGAAGTTAATTCTGCTTGTTCGGCATGGGTGGTCCGGAGATTCAGAGGTTCTTCTACCAGTTACAACATAACTGCAGGAACCGGCGATGTAATGGGGCTGCGCAGGTTGGAATGGGTTTCGCCGAAAACGTTACGAAGCTCTTGGATCGGCTTTAACCCACTTTCGGCATGGCTGCCTAAGTAGGTTCTGTACGGGATAGAACCTACCACCAGTTAGTTAACGACTTTTCTTGTAAAGTATGTAAGTCGAACGTACGAGTGAGTATGTACTGGGGATATCGATAAACCAAGGTCTCCTACGTTTGCTGCAATGAGAGAGTAGGAAATTTCGAAAATCTACTCATAGATAACGTATCGACGTATCGTTGGTCGTCATCCAAATGTCATGTGCAATCTGCAGTGCAGCATCAGACATCACGACATCCCATCTGATCCGAAAGCAGTCATACAGGATAGTTCTTCCGTTCACTGCATTTTCCTACAAGCCACAGTCATTTCCTGTATTTTGAAATCATGGTACAGAAAGTACGCCCACCAACCTGAATCGGCATTGTCATTGAAGTGACCCGGATAGCCTCAAGTTAGCCGTTACGGCCTCCTGGCATGAAACGAGCACAGCCCTGTGCGGGCATAACCATGGTCATCTCCGCTCGGGTCTCACCAGTACAGGTGATTCTCGGGATGACCTGCTTGACAGATCGTTGAATCATGGGGCCGATCTAGAGTTGCGACCTGCTAGGATTCTCGCGCGGGACTAGCCGCCTCTGCTTGACATCTTGTTCCTGCCGCTGCTGACAAAGAGCCAGCCCGTAGAAGGCAAGGTAAGCACTGACCCAAAGGGTTGGAAATCTCATGACGTTGTCAGTAACTCGCAACTTGCGCAATTGCTGGCGTATAAAGTATTGCCTTTGAAAAAGTAAATCATGTTCCTAAGTACTTAGTACATTAGCATTCCTAACATGAATCTCAGAAGTAGAGAGAAGATCTTAAGAGGTAAGACCAGAACATACCACATGTACTTGTTGATATCCATCGACCTTCAACAACTATACTAGATAGTATGTTAAGTACTACATATTATGTATGACTCGTTTCCTCGGTACTGGTCAGATCCGCAAAGAACAGGATGGAGTGGTCATGGTATCTGCCGAGCGAGTCGCGGAGTCAATCGGGGTTCGGGCTATTGTACTTTCGGTCGATAAGTAATATTATCAACTGCTATCTTAATGAATGAGAGCTATCAGAGAGTATATCCTACGCAGTCCGCAACACATGTCACACATGCATGTGCTACAGACCCAGGAAGTCGCACACCAATTCCCCACTGTCAGGTCAACACTCGTAACCGGGGCTTTCTGGTAGCTTCTCGCAGTCCACAAGAGGGCGTCGTTTCGTAGAGAAGTACAAGGGCAAACCGTTCATACTTGTTTTAGCCTTCTGCAACGAAACCGGTATCTCTCAAATACCGAGTAATTATGGTCACTCCAGAATTAGCCACAGGTGACGTTGAGTCAAAGAGATGCCACTTCCCATCCTTACGGGAGCGCATTTACGAGTTGTGGCATAGCTAGTGCACATACCCGTACCAGCCTCAGATACCGTTAACATGAAGCTCGTTTCATGATTCAGGAGGATTGTGGAACTTCCGCGCGCTAGTTTCTGGTAGACTGCGTATGGCGGAAGGCGTCCGTTCTCGCGAGAGCTATTCGTGCTATTTGAAGACCTTGACGCTCTATTCTCATTTGATCTGAGTAGAAGTCGCTTGAGCTTGCGGATCGGAACGAAAGTGCGGACGGTAAGCCTATGCTGCATAGTTGGCGTTTATGAAGAGCAAATTCCTAAAGTAAGTAGGTAGGTAAGTAAGTAAGTATTTCAGTAGGTGCAAGCTTCCCTTTCATTGAACCGGAATCCACGAGTAGCTTACCTTCCTCTGAAATCGTCCTTGTCAAGTATGAAGTATGAACATACCTGTCTTCCCTTGACCGGACATGCTATAGTAACACTCGCAAAACCAATCCCCTTGATCCAGATAGCCGCAGCAGGCTGTCGCATGTCGCTCCCCGCACCAAATCAAGGGACATAGATAGCACACGCTAAGCATGCACTCGGCTTGAAATGCATGACATTGCATAAGTATGCAGCTCGATAAAGATTGTCGAGATGAAAAATCCATCAAAGTCCAGAGTCCATGCAAGGATGACTTTGGGCGAGCCCGGCGCTTCTGTAGGGCAGAAAAACGTGATCGGGAATTTGATGCCACATAGTGTATTGAGAAGAATACACCGGTACTTCCTCTGTTTCATGCTTCTGAGAGCTCAAACATCTTCACTTTCAGTAGAAGTACTTGAGCGACGGCCATCGACCTCGTGAGAGTGTGAGGAATCGCGACCAATACGAAAAGAGTGAGTATCTGTAGTCAGTTAGCGCTGTCGATATTCTCATATGAAGAACATTGGTATGTACTACGGACATCACTCAAGCCACATTACACTAGTCATCTCTGTCTCAACCGGAAAAGACTCTGTGGCTGGTAGGATACAAGCATCCAGGGCCAAGCTGTCCAGAAACGCTCCCGTTGAGGCTCAGCTCGCCTTGCCCAGTTCATCCAGAAACTAAATCGGGTGCACGGCAACGGAAAAATAAAGTTCCTTCTTGACGCACGGCTAGTATGTTGATAGCTTTCGTGAGATGGGTGGCCTTGAATTCGCTAAAGACGGCAGAGCGATATGAAACAAGGTTCTGAATCAACTGGAATCATCTCGAACATGAGATTGTACGAGTAGCGTAAGGTATGACATTAGGCACCATATGCCGTCCATTTCTTCAGATACAAGCCACATCGCAATCGGGCTCGGTGCCTAGACGATAGCACTATCATTAGAATCATACATGATGTATAGAAAGTTCTGATAGCTTGGAGCCACCGGTCTCTCTGCGTATCTGGGCTTCATAGGTAGAAATCTCAACTCTCCAAATAGAGCTATCGTCGATCACTATATGGTGTAGTCAGAGAGTCTAGAGTCGGTCCATTTCAAAGACGTTCCGTACTTGTCTAGAGAAATCATCAGTGTCCTATCAGGATTCAGATCTACACTTTCGTTAATCTTGACGCTCTGATGAGCTTCCCCAGATGACATGACCACATACCTGTTCTATTCCCATTCCCAAGTTTACCTCCTAGTCACGAACCCAATGTTGATCCACGGTACTGGGGTGTATTTTTGGCAGTGTCTGCCTCGAGACCCCCCAACAGTTCATTGGCTTCCATCCCCGCACTTCAGCCTGACCCGCGGCAACCACTAGATCACCGGCCGACCTGACAACCCCTCCCCCTACCAGCTCCGCTCCCAGCACCTGTACGCTGTCTCGCTTGTCTGCATCCAAATCAATCTCATGCATCGTGCCTGAACATTTCATCTGTCTTCTTCCAGCACCCGGTGTCTTGCTGGCCCTCCCCACCGGTTTCGGCGTGTGGATATTGGCGTACCAAACTGTCGGGTCGATAAGGCGAGGATTCCTGAGCTAAAAATAAATCTATTTTTAGCGATTGGGCGAGACCAGCGAGACGGGGGCTTGGCCCAGGTGGTTGACACTTTCGAACGGAATCTTTCCGGTGCGCAGGTTCTGGGAAAAGACGTGGGTTTCTATTTTGGTTTGCTGGATCCTAAAGGCGAGGAGGAGATGTGAAGTTGACGGCCGGGTCGAGGTGCGGAGATGAAGATAGCGGGTGAGCCACTGTGGCTTGCGTCTGAGGAGGTGGTTTTGACCTGGTGCGGAGATGGGGGGTCTGATGAGGAAGTGCGGAGATGCGAAGAGAGACCTGAAGCATCCCGGACCGTCTTACTTATGCGGGCCGATCGATTGCCTCGAGGACCTTGTTGCTGCTTGAGGTATCGCTGTGAGTTCGGTGACAATATTGCAATGCATCGAGTTCCTCGTGAGTTGTGAGTCGGGTGGTGACGAGGTCTGATGCAGCCAGAACATCCCATACACTCTAGATTCGATGTTAATAAAATTGGGAGGTAGTACTGACATACTTTGAAGTCTTTCACAAAAGCATATTGAGGATGTGAAATGTGATGCGATTCGATTGTCAAGTCTTCAGTAACACGATTGTAGGGCACGTGATGAGCTCTAAATTCCATACCGTACGTTCTAGCCTCGGAGTCTTAACGTCATAATGGCTCTATATCTCCGGAATACCTCTTGTCTCATATTTAAACTCGGCCGCACATAGTACCAACTTCAAAAAAGCTTCAAAAAAGTTCGAAAGCTCTCTTGACAAAACCCCGTAATATACTTATGACCATGTACGTAGATACTTCAAACTTTCCCACTCTTCTCCATGCATGTCTAACATGAGGCTGTATAGCTCTGAAACCCAGCAGCAAAGTAGCTATTTGCCAGTTCAGCTTCGGGATCCGCCACCAAGCCTGAAATTAAACATTCGACAGCCATAAACAGTTAAACAATTACTACTAATATGGCTGGTCAGGACCATGGACGGTCAAAGGTATCAACCTTTGTACATCGTATTCTTCATAGATCCACCCATCGTCTATCAAGCTCACCTGTACCCGAGCCTGCTCACAACGTGGTTGAGATCCGTATGGCACGGAGTAAGTATACCGAAGACGACTTTAAACAGATGAAGGACTTTGCAACAAGCCTTGGCGGAACATTGGATCCTAGGTATGCTGACATTGAGGATGTCGAATTCAATGTGTGGGATCCCAGGTATAAAGGACGGGATGATATGATGGCGCTGTTTAATTTTCCACTGGATGATGCCGCCCGAGTCGACGGAAGTCAAGATTCTGCAGGCAGGGATTTCGGAGAGACAGTGAAAGCGTTGCAGGCGTATCCAGGGGGGGTTATTTATGTTTTGGTGCACGTAAAGTCGGATGGATGAAGACCGAAGGAATTGCCAACTCAAGGATTTGGACACTACAACTAGCCTCATAAACCAGTGCCGAAAAGAAGACCCGCTTGCGGGGTCAAAAGACTTGTTCCCTTCGGGAGCCCGCTTTCACGTCTGGTTTATGAGCCTACACTACAACCGTAATCGACAGAACAAGAGCAAGTGACATGTCAAGCCCATTTATTTACTAATCCAGGCCATAATTACATCATACAGCCCAACTCAAACCATGCCTTCATGACCAGCGGCAGCCATGCAAGCCCAACCAAACCAAAGAAACACTTTTCCTCCTCCCTCGATCGAAACAAGACAAAACAACACCAAGCAACACCTCAACACCTCAATATGTACAGTAGTAAAAACAAAAAAAAAGATTCCCAGCGATGTTATAGAGATAAAACGAGAAACAGGCAAGAGTGGGCAGCGGGAAACATGTCGAACACGACAAATCAAGAAAAATACGACCATCGAGGGAAGAGGAATGAAGTAAACGAAAGTGCAAAACGACAATAAAAACCGCTGTAGCAAGATGCAGGAACGAAAAAAGAAAATGTTGGACCGGGACAGCAAGCCGTGCCCTTCCAGTTTTCGGCCATCGGGTCGGTTAGAGATGGCCTAAAACTGGTCCCCATACAACGATAGCCACCCAAAAGAATTCACCCTGAGATACTACAGATCCATCTGGAAAGGGCTGTCTCCCTGGAGTCAATGGCAGTCTCCACACAATGCCGTAGGCTGTCCATCATGTCCATACCCCGCTCCCCAGCACGCACATCATATCCAGACTGCCCATAACCACATTCACCTGCCCATATGAGCATTGCTCAACCACATGCTCAACACCTCTTTGTGCCTCTCGTCCTCCTCGACTCCTCCAATGCTGACCCGTCGTTCTTGTGGCATTGGCTGTGGCTTCGCGTGGACGTTTGGACGGGCAAATTTTGAGAGCATGAAGGGCGATGGAGCAGATTTCGAGTTGTAGCGAGCTGTTGATGCGGCAGAGAGAGAGTCCTATGTGCAAACATTAGCAGACGCTCATATGTGATGCAGTGTTGTGAAGTGAAGTGTGGTTGCGGAGAAGGTTGACGGTGCAAGAACTTGGAGCAGAAAGTTAAGGCAAACGGCCCTGGACCTTCGTCCGTTATTGCTGCCCACGCACCTCACGACAAGCGGCTCGAGGATGCCTCCGAAAGTAGCAAGCCCTACGAAGCCAATCCACAACCGCTCACCATCGCCCGCCTTTCCGTTCTCTCGCAGCACAACTACCGAGGTCGAGCACTTACATCATCATAATAGGCATCCTCTCGCCTCATGTACTCCTCCTCCTCTTCATCGCTTGTATAGTCCGAGTCCCGGTCGTCTGCGACTCGGGAAGCGCTCTCAGAGGGCGTAATGCCATCTTCTTTCGAGGCCGTGGTGGCGGGGGTTGGAGGAGCTGGGAGGGCGGGAAGTGCTGCAGACTTTTCGGAGGGCAGGAAGCCGAAGATGTAGAGGAAGATGTCGATGAACCACATGATTGACTTGTTGGTGAGTGAATTGGCTTGACGAGAGGACAAACGGTGGTTGAGAAGAAGGTGGAGAGATGTGATAATCGAAAAGGTGACCCGAGAAGTGATGTGCGGCGCGGAGAAGTCAAGTTCGTTTGGGTGGTGATCGAGTGGGTTCAAGTTGGGCTAGCCGATAAGAATTTGGCGGGAACAACGAAGCTCAGGAACAAAACGGGGAGGTGAAGGCGATAAGAGAGACTGGATGGGGTTTAGACTGGGGTAAAAGTATAATATAAGGATGCCTGTGAAAAATGCTTGATTTTCTGATGGAGGAACTATCTGAGCCGAATAACTACTTAAGTACCTAGGTACTTGTACAAAAGTAGAATCGATGTGAATTTGAATAGGTTGGAGAGGATGTTGTACGTGGAAACCATTGTAAATTCAAGATTTCAACTCCAAAAAGCCATCATGATATCCCAGTTCATATGACTGCAGCCATAAAGCTTGTATTGCATCACGATGCCATTCGGGAGCACCATCCACCCATCCCTGTTGCAGCTCGCATTTCTTTGTGGCCACAGGCTGAGAGATCGAGAGCACAAGACCCACCGCGCACCGAAGCAATTTGTTCCTGCCGCAAAAAGCACGTGAGACGCACAAGCCACCCAAGTAAAGAAGCTGTGGCGGTTTTTGATGCCAAGGCCCTAGCTCGCTCGCTCCAAAACTTTCTCGAGACTCGAAACTTGGAGACCAGCAACGCGCGAAAGCTTCCGCTGCCAGGACATCCCCTTCCTACACTCTCGTTCTTGGGCTGCCTTTGATCAATTTGAAACGCGACAGTCTTCGATTCGACTCCTTGACATTGCCTTTGTTGCTGAAAGGTTGCTTCCTTTGTGTATCTTGGAAGTATTATCGATTCCTTTTTCGTTGCTTGGTTGCCATCGACAACCACTCGACAGACGTCAGAAACCCCCGTCGTCTTTTTTCTCCAACACGAACCGCCGTCACGAACAAACGCGACCCGATCCCATCCCCCATCAACACCATCACGACATCGCCTCCCGCGAAGGTCGTCGATATTAGAAGCGCCTCTCCCCCATCGAACCGCCAGAACGCCTGATTGCGGCACACTCGGACGCGACGTCAAACACCGCTTAAACAGTAGTCTTTGAGGAAGAGTTTTTCCTCAGGACTATCTTCCAGCAAGTGCGCTTCCGCAACCATTATGGTGAAGCGGTCCGCAGACGTACAGATCACAAAGGATAACCCAAGTCTCGAGATGCAAAACGGTGCTGAAGACCCCCGTGGAGGGGCCAACCTGGCTACGCCAGAGCAGATGAGAAAGAGATCGTAAGTAGCTCCCAATCGCTGATTGTGTTCATGCTTTCCTGCCTCTTGCGTCTTCGAGAATCGGCGGCTTTTTGTTGTGTGTTGGATTGTGAGGAAGGCTGTTTGTCCGCGGTTTTATCTTCAGACTTCCTGTATAACGCAAAGGCGCAACAAACTCGAAGGCGTTCGCCAGGAGATATGCCATCCTTCACGAACGTCTCCGCAAAATGTGTCAAGTGACAGTGGTAGCGAGATCTCATCTGTCTTGGAGGCCATCGACCTTACAACCGCTTCGTTGCTTGACACTCCCGCCGCCCTCCCAGAACCTCCAAACCTCCAAACCTCCTGCTAACCAACATGTCGAATCGTAGGATCAAAACACCTCGATCTCGTATGCGACAAGGTGGTGGTGGTGGGTTTACCGCTGGTGCTACTGGAGGAAGCTTTGGTTCCCCTGCTGGTGCTCCAGGTGGCTTCAACCCTTTTGCGGGAATCCCTACAACACCCTTCGGACAGGGTCCTTCAACATCACCGGCTCCACAGACCCCTACCGCAAACCTTTTCGGCGCCCAGGCTCAGCAAACATCTTCGTTTGGCTCCAACGCTACTGCCAACAATAACAACAACAGCAACAATGGCTTTGGTGGCTTTGGACAGCAACAACAACAGTCCTCAAATGTCTTTGGTGGCCAACCCAGCACTCCAAAGCCAGAGAACAACATGTTTGGAGGAGGATCGCAGCCATCAAACAACCTATTTGGTGGTTCCCAGCCAGCACAACAGAACAACATGTTTGGTGGAAATGGTCCTAGTACGCCCTTCGGCAATCCTCCTGCCCAACAGCCCTCTAGCGGTATGTTTGGTAACAATAACGCTCCTCAACCACCTTCGACTCCAACGTTCAACCCACCGTCTTCAGCTTCGTTCCAGTTTGGCGCAACGAATAACAACGCCGCCAGCAACAATAATAACAACCAGTCATCATCTTTCCAGTTTGGCGGCAACAGCAATGCCCCTCCAGCCTCGGGTGGTGTAGGATTTACCTTCGGAGCAAACCAAGGTGGAAGCTTCAATTCGAACAATGGTGGATCAAAACCAGGATCCCCGGCTCCGGGCGCCATGTTTGGAAACAAGCCACCAGGGTCTCCAGCACCAGGTGCCATGTTCAACATTCCTAAGCCCGCTTCCCCGGCCCCTAGCAACATGTTCAACATTCCCAAACCCTCCTCTCCGGCGCCATCCAACATGTTTGGAAACAACAATGCCCAGGCTCCATCATTTGGACAACAGCCAGGATCGTCGAACAACATTTTTGGGGGCAGCAATGCCACTCAATCGAACAACTCAAACATATTTGGGAACCCGGCCAACAACAATGCCAGCAGCAACATTTTTGCCAATGCCAACAACAATAGCAGCAATGCTTCCTCAAACATCTTTGGGAACCAATCGAAGCCTTCATCTCCAGCTCCTGGAGTTAATCCGTTCGGAAGCAATTCGGCTCAATCGGCCCCTCCAGCTCCAGCAAAAAGCCCAGCACCTTTCCTCTTTGGGGCCGGGAACAATGCCGGCTCAACACCAGCCGCGCAGCCAGCTTCTGGTATCTTTGGAAGCAAGCCCGCCGAAGCATCGAAGCCAGCCGCCTCGACGCCTTTGTTCGGAGCCCAACCATCGTCTACGCCGTTATTTGGAGCGAAACCAGCCGAGGAGTCGAAGCCGCTCTTTGGAGCACCAGCCCAGCCAGCAGCCTCAACGCCCCTGTTCGGAAGCACGCCGTCTGCGCCAACTTCAACGCCATTATTCGGAGCGAAGGCAGAGGATAAGAAGCCTGCTTCAACACCAATGTTTGGAGCCAAGCCAGAAGAGAACAAGCCTGCTTCAACTCCCTTGTTTGGTGCTAAGCCGGCTGATCCTCAAGCCTCTTCCAACATCTTTGGCAAGCCTGCCGAGACTCCATCCTCATCCAGTATCTTTGGCAACAGTGCTGCCACTCCCGGCAACGAGAAGAAGAATCCATTTGACTTCCTCAGCGCCCCAAAGCAGACTCCCGCCGAACCACCCAAACTCAATTCGTTTGCACAGGCAGAGAAGAAGGAGGACGCGCCTAAGAACTTGTTTGGCGAATCAAAGCCAGCGTCAACTCCGCTCTTTGGCGGTTCAACGGAGAAGAAGGACCAGCCTTCGAGTGGAATATTCGGAAGCAAGCCAACGGAGAGCAAGCCGCCGGTTCCGATGAGCAGTATTTTTGGTGCTCCAGCCAAGGATGCCGAGCCAAAGAGCACTCCATTTTCGTTTGGCAAGCCAGCTGCTGCTCCGGTTCCAGAGAAGAAAGAGGAAGCCCCGAAACCACCAACATTTGGCGTATCGTCGGCGCCGAAGCCATCCGCTGCTGCCGACGCCCGTAAGGCCGCTGTTGAACCATTGGGAACACCCGCAAAGCCACCTGCTAGTGCTACTGGTATGCTGATGCGGCCGCCAAACTCGAGAATGGTGACTGGTGATGGTGATGCTAAGCCCCCATCAGACTTATCGCCAGACGAGCAAAAGAATTGGGAGTATCTTTACAAGGTGAAGAGTTTGAATTATGCTTTCCTCAAAAGCTTGGAGAGTGCTGATCTCCTTGCTGAATGGACGAGCCATTGTGAGCTCTACATGAAGACTTTGCGCGAAATCAAGGGAGAACCGGTGCGCCGAGCCCCTACTAGTCCTGGTAACAAGCGGTCATTTGACGATGATGATGATGAAGATGATGACCAAGGCTCGTTCAAGAGGTCAAAGCCGAATAGCTCAGGTATGTTAAATCTGGAACCAATAATAGGTCCACTTTCACTAATGCTCCATAGATCGGACGTCTGGCTTCATGGATGGTGTGGAGAGCAGCAACAAGACTACCGAGAAGAAGGAGGAGAAGAAGCAAGAGAAGAAAGAGGACAAGGCTAAGGACAGCGAGAAGAAGCCAACCTCAGAAACCTCCAACCTGTTCTCCGACCTCCTGAACAAGAAGAGTGACTCGGCACCACTTTCAAAGTCATTCACTGAGACTAGCAAATTGTCGGAGAAGCCACTGTTCGGCTTCAAGCCACCAACCGCATCGACCTCGACTACAAGCACAGGGGGCGTTAAGCTCGCCGACAAGCCAGCCTTTGGTTTCACTCCTCCAAACTCCTTGCCCGCATCCACATCCTCGAGCTTTGAGAGCAAGAAGCTCTCTGACAAGCCATCCTTTGAATTCAAGCCCCCAACTGGCGAGTCCAAAGCGACTGGCACCTTCAAGCTCGCTACCAAGCCTGCCTTTGGTTTCACCCCACCGACCCCTGCAGCTTCAAACAATGGGGACAGCAAGGACAACGCTCCTAAATCGACTGGCGCCAATCATACTACTTCTGATCAAACCTACAAGGCGGGTACTCCTCTCAAGTTTGGCGGCGCATCGTCCACCACATCCACCACATCTGCACCATCAATTTTCTCCAATGTCCCTACCCTAGCACCTCCGACCTCGACGACTACCACGGCCCCCTCCTCATCCGCCTCAACCCCAGCACCTCACGATGATGATGCAGCCCCTCCTGAGAAGCAGGTAGAACTCGGCGGTAAGGGTGCAGGTGAAGAGAACGAAGATGTCCTCGCCGAACACAAGGGTGTCCTCTACTCCTTCGTAGATCAAAAGGTCACCAAGCTCGGCGTTGGTCGTATTCGTGTGCTCCAGGACCAAGACAATAAGAAGTGTCGTGTCCTTATGCGCAATGAGCTCGGCCGTATCGTTGCCAACGTTGCGATCCAAAAGGATTTCAAATATCAGTTGAAGGAAGGAGATCCAAAGGCCGTTATTCTCCCTGAATTCGGGGCGGAAGGTAAGAGAACGTTGATTGCCAAATTCAAGACGCCTGCAGCGGCAAGTGAGATTGTCGATGTCATTCTTCAGAACAAATAGGCCTGTTCTGAGTCCCAGATTGCGGTGGAGGAAGAGAGGACCAAGAGGAAAGGACATACCATCGAAGAGTTGACGACCCAGGGTGGGGGGGAAGTGAGTGAATGATACATCATAGGGGTTATAGTTGCTGGAAGAAGAGGGACGAGGAGGAGGAGGATTTCACTTTTGTTATTTCGAGATTGGGTTTTTTTTATTTTATTCATTGTACTTTGCTTTGTTCTTTTATCCTTCTTTCTGTTCCTTATCTCCCTTTGAATTCTTTTTCTTTCGTATTCCTTTTTTTTTTTCCTCTTGGGTTAGCGGAGTCGTTTCGTTTCGTATCTCCTTCGTTGTTTATGCCCACTTTGTTTGTATTTGCTTTGTCTGGTATACTTTTAGAATTGGTGTAGGAATGGTTGGGGGTGTGCATGGTGTGGTAGGTATGTAGCGCGTGGAATGGAAATACATTGTGTTTTGCTAAGTGATTATTGTGGCCTGTCTGAGCTGATGTGAATTTGTGCTTGGTACTTTGGATACTG
Organism: Ascobolus immersus RN42; assembly: GCA_003788565.2. Lineage (NCBI taxonomy): Eukaryota > Fungi > Ascomycota > Pezizomycetes > Pezizales > Ascobolaceae > Ascobolus > Ascobolus immersus. Next base: position 420,895 of record ML119653.1, on the reverse strand, counting down.
CGGATTTTCCTGTCAATCTGCATCAAGATACTCGACCTTGCGTGTAGTGGTTGTCTGGCTCCTATTTAGATGCTATGTTCTCCATAAAAGCGCGGTTGCTCGAGAGAAGTACTAGTATGAGGACTGACGGAGAGGTGGGAAGGCTCGTACGGGCACGATATTTTTCTCGCCTTGTACGAGCGTACTGATTGGTCATTTCTCGCAAACAATATTCTTGGTCCGGTACACTTTACCTACCGGGAGCTGGGTGAATCCCGAGTTCACCGAGTACACCTAGGCTACTCCGGCTAGTTGCATGTTCGTCCCGGGGCGACGCCTACCAGTGAAGCGGTATCTAACTTGTACACTGCTCATTTTCATCTTCTACCTCGTATCTCACACCGCACAATGCCTCTTGGATTGACTACTTTAGGGCATTTCGGTCTGCCCGGAAACCCAAGCTCTTCGTGCTTGGATTTGGGCGTCTTGAACCGGCCACTTGATTGGTGGAGCTGGACCCTGAGCTCAGGAGTGGGATGAAATGGTTTGGAGTACATATGTATGCCAGTGGGAGTTCAGCTGTGGAGACAAAGCAGAGCCTCAAAGCTTTGTTACGTATGGATATCTGCCAGTAATAGAATCCGGTCATACAACTTTATGTCTCTCGGTAGGTTCCTACTAACCTCTTTTGGCAGTTGTTCTGGTACTGCAGTAGGCCCTATTCCTCTTCAACCGATCACCGGCTGAAAGGTGAGCATTACGTTGTTTTGGTATGTACATACGAGTACGAACATACCTGCCTGCACACCTCCTAGCTCGAGCGGTTCTGTCATGAATGGGACGCCTTTGTAGGCTAATGCCACGTTCTCGATGCTACCCGTCTAAGATTCGCCGCATGTTCTTTATTCCCGTATCAGGGAATTCAATCTAATGCCTTGTTGGGCGGAAAGCTGCTGCAATCTGCAGATGCTTATTGTCCCAGCTGGCCAGGCCTGTGCTTTCGTGATTCAAAGAATACCAAGTTCAGGGTAAGGATGTAGGCCAGTGGAATGATCAAGAAGATGCAGATCGTACGAAGTCTGGCAGTTCGAGAGTAATTGGGTCTGGAACGCCGCTGCGAGCTCATATTGCTTTGTGAGCTGCATTATAGCATGCTCCGCCATTCAAGTTGGACTTGGAAAGGTGCGCCACATAACGAGAATGTGCTTGCGATGCAAATTAATTATTACAGGTACACCACCTGCACTCAAAAAGCAAAAATTCAATTCAGATACATTACATCCGATGTAGGGCATTCAAACAAAGTTCGGCTGTATGATCCTCATACACTACTGCAGGAATGGAGCCGCTTTCTCTGCATTGCTTGGGGGCGGAACACGGGAAAGACAGAACATCCACATGGTGCATGCAGTGACCCCCATCAACCTTAAAGTAGCCCTATAGCATTCAGAAGGGCTCATGAACGCCGACTTCGACATCATGAGAAGTAATACAAATAAATGGTTTCAAAGATTGGTATCTGCCCTCATGATGCTCTTCCTGCACGTCGGCCGAGCATTCGAAGCCTCAAGTTACTGCGAGAGCATGACGAGTACGACTACCAAGCAAACCTCGACATCAAGCTGGAACTCTTCGAAATGATAGGCGATACTGTGCAATGGTAACTTGATCTGTCGTACTGGACCTCTAGTTACAGCAAGTGGCAAGTGCGGTGTGTTGCATGTTGGATACCCTAAAGACCGGTGCTTCCGAGATTAACCCATGTCAGACGTAAAGTTAACCGCTCGGCGACTTCCGACCATAGTGCAAGGTTGAACCTGCGCACACCGGTACACCTACCTACGTTGTACATATTTCGTAGTCAGGCAGCTCATAGCTTATTACTTTATGCTTCCATCAGGTACTTGTAAGTTATCCGGGGTCAGGCACTGACGTGGCGGGCCTTGCGTCTCATGAAAGCTTATTTCCACGTTATGTACCGTTATACTTAACATGACATACACTGAAACCTTATCTTGTGCAATTTGATGTATCGAAAGAAGTTGGGGCTATTCTTGTATATACTAAGTACTTCTCTTACTTAGTAGATACAGGAGATTTATACGATGAATACTGAAGTGTATGCACTGACACAGCAAATCGGATGCCTCTCTGCTAGCAAACGGTAGTTCCGTAAGGCGGCCCAGATTGTTCCCTTGAACAGCCCACTGGAGTTCGTCAGACGCCTGCAAACAAAGTGCAAGTATGTACTTACATGCGTAACAGGCTACTTCAGTACGTAATACGTGATATCCGAGCGCATTGCATGATATGCGGCTCTAAGAAACGTCGGTAATGACCTTTGTATGAAGTATTGGCATTCATCTTAAGATTCTTGCTGCTCGGTTACAGCCATATCCGTTCAGGAACCGATATACTACCAAGACTTGTGCTGGACGAGTTGCAGCCTGTAGTTCTTTGGATAAATTAGGAGGTCGACAAGGTGTATGTACAGTACATATCCGTACCCGAGCTCGAAGAGATGTCGTGAGCTTCCAGTACGATACCTAAATTGGTTTAGCGCCTCTTGGATTTGGGCGAACATGCGGGCGGCTCTCAGAGCGATCTGACCGATGGAGCCTTGAGGAAGAATGCATTTGTTCTGGAATAACTTCGTCTATCAGAGCATCTTAGAAAGTAAGTAAATACTGCAAAATGTTGGTTGGACGACTAGTAATGTTGAATGTTATCTGAGATATTGTTGCGTCGCGAAGTCCTATTCAATTCATCCTCTCAGCTGCAGCGGAAGATACTATGCGCACATGTATTACTCCTCGGTATTAATACTATGGACTTACAGGGCAAGGACTGCAAGCTAGTCATTCTTCGTCATTAATGCATTTCCTGTCAAAAGGCTGAGCAAATATGGGTTCCTTGGTACGCTCCGCAAACTCTAAAGGCACGTTCGATTCTTGCGTGTAAGACCGGCGAGCACAGGGTACACACCAACTATCATGGAACACAATCGCTCGTACGAGCCACATCTATGACATTCAGCTTCGATTAACTGATTAAGGATAAGTACAAGTAAGACTACTTACGGCCGCGGCTGCAACTAGGTCTCTACAGTACTGAGCAAGCCATCGATGCATGCATCTGGCATATTACATAGCTTATCCAATGCATAGCATGTCATGTTTTCCTAAGAAAGTAATTCCTTAATGGGAATGCTGCCTGTGGCCAATGGGTGGCTACACAGACATGGTATTGATGGTCTCTTTTGCGGAACCCAAGACCGGATCATCGGAACTAAGAAGAGGGGTATTCGGCTTTAAGACTTCAGTAATTGACAGCGTGCATATGCTTCCGCATGGAGCGTTCATCAACGGCTTCATCACTGCGCCTTTGTATGCAAGGTTGCATGAGAGAAGGAGGACCATACATAGAACACTACTAGCGTGACTTTCCCGAATTCTCAAAGGGCAGAACTGATATCCGCTCGCATGTGGCTCAATTGCAAGAAATGCAACCACCTATAACCAGCATCATGCACCGATATGTAAAGTGGGCCATCCGCATACCCGCCGGTGATCCCGTCTTCAGTTGTCAACCCTAGGCCCTCCAGGAAAAAGCAAAAGCGCGCGCAACCAAGCAGTATCATACAGTAAAAATGAGACTGATGGTGAAGCTTCCCAACTACTTAGTAACTACCAGGGTTCCAATGAGCGGCATCTCTTGTTCAAGTCCGAAAAGATCTATGAGACTCGGAGGCTCATGAGGCCGATCTCCAAGTGGGGCAAAGAAGTGTCAATACATCGTGGTTGCAATCTTGCAGCCAAGTTATCGTCCCTGAAGCAGATTTATGCAATACTTCGGCAAGATATAGTGCACACCAGCAATTGATGCCGAGGAAAGGAGTCCAGTTATTGAACGGCACAAAGGGGAAGTGATACGCTAATTGTAAAGAGAAGAAAGAACAAGTAATGGGACCCCCACTACTGAGTATGCGTTACTCATGATCATACGATGAGAGGAACAGCCGTGATCAAAACACCAGGCCTGGAATGGGAGTAACGCAGAGATAGTAAGCAAAAAAATAAAAAAATAAAAGCTCTATATACGGAATAATGAAACCTAAGTACTTAGTCAAGGAGCAAAAGATGCCTTGAAAATCCCATGACTCCGATGGTGCATCAGAAGTCGGTATGGTATGCCTCACTTTGGGCGAACCTCTCATAATACCGTGTAATTGGTAGGCAGAGGTATCATGGATGCACAAGGATTAAAGAAAATATAGGTTCACTTACTGGCATAGCTCCACTCTGCTTACTTCTCTTCTTGCTAGCCTGACCATGCTGAACCTTTGCTGCTCCCAGAACGCAGATGATATACATGTGCATCAGAGAGACAGGACAAGAGCTACGCTACCAAACTGGACTACATCCGATTGTTCCCTTGGCCCTGAGGCATTCGGGAAGCCGGATCTGTGGCCATTTCTTGATCAAGTATCGGCATGAAATTTGCCCATGTATATGTATCCTATGTTCCAGCAATTATCAGTATGATGTTCCCACTCATGATATCATATCTTCTACGAAGCACGAGTATATCGGATGATTTGGCTCGGCAGTGGTGGTGGTGATGCTAACCCAATTACTGTATACGTTTTGATATTGCTGCGGTGCGTTCTCCATCGGGTCGAATGGATGATCCATGAAAGGCAGTGGCAGAATGGGCTCCTCGGATGCTAACCCATTACTTGCCGATGGTGATGAAGACGCCGATGTTGAATGTGGAGCGCTTGGTGGCGTATTTGGATCCGAATGGAAGAGCATCCGCAAATTGTTGAGATTAGTTGCCAGTCCGGGATTTTGCGAGTGGATGCCGCCCGCACCTGTTCGCTCTCTTTGAATGTAGGCCTTTTCAAAAAGCTTTTGAAACGCCCGAATATATCGGCTCCAATTTGGAGTCCCCGTCCGATAAGGATCTGGATTTGACACAAGAAAATCAATCGCGACCCAGGCTCTATCAACCAAGTGACATGGAGGAAGATGAGCAAGATCATTGATGACAAGGGCACCGGTATGCGCAATGTGAAAGAACTGAAAGTACCAGTTATAGGGGTCGCTCGAACGACTCTGTAAGATGGCAGCATTACACTCAAGCGCTTGAACACCAATGGTAAACAACCTGAATGAAATAACGTTAGATCTCGTGTGATAGAGATGGAAAATATCAGACTTACACTTCTCTGCGCTCTTGTGAGACAAGTGAAGTTTGTGCCGTGCTGTCGAGATGGAGGAACGGATGGTAAAGAACGACCCTTGCTTTGCAAGCGATCATGTTATAAAACGTCTTCGTCAGCCACTGTATCGGAACCGAATCATCGATATTTTGAAGCCACTTGTCATTGCTATAGGCGATCTCCTTGTTTATGGCATTGAAAATTATTTCAATCTTCTCCCCAGGGCGGCGTGAAGTATCAAATTTCTGACTCGATAGCGTGGCTATCTTTCTGAAACTGTGCATAGTTCCGACAAATACAAGGAGATGCGTCATTTCGGTAAAAGTGCTTCTTTCGATCGGGAGGGGCCTCTCATCTGAAAGATCCGTATCGTTGATGTTGAGGGGAGGGAGTGTATCGTATGAGTTATCTGTGATCAGCGGCTCAAGGCCTAACTCCTCATGTGTATGAATATCTAGTAAAGCAATGGTGTACCAGATTCGACGTCGTAGTTCGAGCTCCACGGGTTTCAAATTGAAGTGGCCTCCGTCTCTATGTAGGCCCATCCCTTTCGCTGCAGTGACGACCATGGCAAGTAATGACAAAGATGATCGGATAAGGTCAGTATGGCGTAGAGCAATCTGTCCATATTAGAAAGAGCGATTGGTTAACCACTGCAAGTACTTACGACACAGAAAATCATTCCTTGGAGAGTAGGGATGTCCTTGCAATGCAAATACCTAGCATTTGCTAGCGCCTCCTCCAATGCGACACGATACTTCTGTAACAGCTGCTCCTTTGTCGTTTGGTGATGGGACCGAATGAAATCTGGATGCATGCTCGTGATTGAGACAAGACACATACCAAACAATAGGGGTTCAAAGTTTGCTCCCAAACCTGGATGATTAGGATGTTCTTGGAAAAGTCTTAGCTGTCGTTCGAAGGTTGGCTTGTGTATGATGCGAATGAACGGGTCGACAGACTCCACGTAACGCCGATATATGTATTCCAGCTCGTTCGGGTTGGGGTATTTGTCAGAGAGTTGCTTTGGGAGCGACCTCGCGAAGAAGGAGAGAACGTTGCTATAATTCTCCGTCTCCTCCTGAGGGGTGATTGCTTGTTCTAAGGCCTCCTTGACATTGTCCAGCTGCAGCGGTTAGCAACGACCTCAGGGCTATAAACAAGAGCACAAACCTCTGGCTTGATGATTGCCCAGTAACTAGGCCCCATGTACCGAGAGCCATCGTCGGTGTTGAAGAGTCTGCCATGATTCTCTGAGTGATCAACGTTGGCGACTTGGTCCAGCTCTCTGGCTCTCGAAGGTTGCGGAATGAGTTGCTGCGGTAGCGATGTCGAGGAGGGGTCAGAGCTCGAGGATGGCCCATTTTTTGTGCTAATCATCTCAATGACGCTCTCGAGCCTCTCAATCCTCTCCAGAAGTACTGCATTCGGAAGGCGGGGCTGCGGTGGACGTCTTGCTTCGGTCAAGAAAATACATTCGCTGCCGGACCGTCTACATGCCCCGCATGGTCTCTGCTTGTCGCACCGTACCTTTCGATTTCTGCAAGTTACGCAGGAGCGTAGAGTGCGAACTCGGGTGATTCGGTCCCGCTCCTCGGAGGAGGCAGCAAAGCGTCCGGGTTCTGACATATTGAGGGGACGTTGAATGTTGATATGGACACGGTGGAATGCGGAGGCGAAAGGTTGTCTTTAACTAAGGGACAACAACTGTAGCTGCAGGAAAAACCAAGCAATTGGTGGAGGAAGGTTGGGCGATGGACTCTGGCTCGCCACGGCGGTCGTTTGCTGAACTTATTGCTGGTCTGAGCTCAAAAGCTTTGTCGTGATATGAGCCGGAGGGAGTGTTATATCATAGCTCGAGCTCAAGGACTGTCAGATTAGAATAAAAACCCATCATTCATGTTTGGTGTAATAATAAAAAAGAAATGGGGAAAAGAAAATGTGAATTTGGGCGGGAGAACATCAAAATACACAAGCGAAGTCCTGGCCAAGCTGACCGTAGGTAGTGCGACAGGGAGGAACAGAAGCTTTTCTCTCAGCCCTGCTATTGGCTTCGGCAATCGCAAATCGTCCTAAAAAGGTAAGCTCAACATTAAATGCTGGGCTGCCCAAACCGTGTCCTGCAAAATGCCCCGCTGTATTAACACGCAGTGCATCGTCTCCAAACTTTCAGGACGCCTCGTTAACCGTACAAATGCCATAAATGAGACCAAAATGCCGTACGCGGACTGTCCTTTGTGTGCGAGCCCTCGGACCGGGTTCATTATCGTGGTATACCGGTAGTTATCTCAACTTTGCAAGCTTTGAGTTTCCCGAGAATCGATTGATCATGAATGTCATCTCCACACTTACGCCTGAGATATAACATCCAGGTAACCGTTTCGGCGTATGCACGAATGTGCTATGTCTTCGTAATTCATACTAAAAGAGATTCGCCAGTATTCATCTAGTTCAGTTTTAGCCCCTGTCACCGTAGTCTACGATCATCAATATGCGTTGGAGGAGACGACCTTTGTGCATACGTACTACTCGTATGTTTGGGCAAGAGCCAGCAGGTCCTATCAATCTTCGAAGCTTCCCTGAATTCTCACTGACAATGCATGCATCGGTGGACACCAAACAGTACACCTGTGCACCGTGCACCGCAGAAATCACGGAATCGTAGCTTGCCGCGAAAGTCAATGGATATTTTAGATTGGTGCTTGGAGTAGGTAAGTCTCCTCACGCCGTAGTCAGTGATCAGACTCAGGTCGAAGGCCAAAGGTAGGACCGACGATCCGCCACAAGTAGACATCTGTTTCAGCATACTGCCGGTATGTTCTAGTAGGATATAGCCAAGTAAGTACATTGTAAGGTATGAAGTATGCATGTAAAAAGCATCACGAGGGGCAATACATCGAGTAGTTGGGACTTATGCACTCTCGAGGAGCGAGGACCAGGGAGGCATTAAATGTTGTCCCCTCACTTTAGCAAATGTTAATCTCGATTGCAATAAAACGAGGTGCCCAGTTGCCATGAAGTATCTGACGTGATCGTGACGAATCAGAGTATTAAGTCGTGATATTGATTCCCCTGGCCCGTACTATTTGTTCTTTAGCTGTTGCATTTTTTAGATGAGCAAAGCGAATTATGTACCGTTCAACGTGTAGATCCAGATCCCTTCAGTTCCTCAGGAGTATTTAGGCAGGGTTGCCGGAAAGAGAATTCCCGGTACCTTATCTTTGATCGAGATGACGCAGCGAATACGAGGCTGATTTGAGATTGATGTAACGTATTTAGAGTCTAGATACTATAATGGTATGGTTAGTCGGTCTTTCTCTCTGCGATAGGGATAACAACTGGGAAGACGGATCACCACCAAGTACAACCAACTACGTCGTAGAGTATGCGAGCAGCCAGTTATAATACTTGTACGAAGTACGCTTCATTTGCCGGTCCCAAGGTCTTAATCTTCCGTAGAAAGATGCTCACAACTTGAACGGTCGATCGACGCTCATACTACTACACTGTCAGTCAATTGAGATCAGGTCTTTCGCTCGTCACCTACTCTTGCCGATCGGATCCACCATCGTCAGCACAGGTACGTACTTCTCAGAAAACATTGCTCTAGTAAGCCAACAGCACCTTGCAACATCGAGACACCACCATGGCCAGGTCGAAGTCAATACAGATTCTAATGGGTGATTGGTGGGTGTTGCTCTTGGGTAGTTCCGAGCCGGTGTACACGGTATGCTAGCGGAGCCACAATCGATTTCGATCTCGGAAGAGTAGAACGGTCGGCATCGGGGAGCAATGCTCGTTCTGAACGAGAATTTTGGCCATCAAGCTGTGCTGTCTTTCTATTGCAGATCTAGGACGGCTTTCTTGTGAAGAAGATACTCTCAAAGGTCAGTTGTTTGCACTGCTACCCTGGCAGGATGCCACGCCGCCTTGCACTAACGTACCTTTTTATGAAGTATTCTAGCAAAACGAAAACAAGCCTGGTCGTCCCGTCCAGAATACCTTTCGCGATGGAAGCTTTTGTGTCGAGCCCAACATGAATCTAGGTAAACCTCGGAGGGGGTGAAGAGGAAAGATGTAGGAGTACTATTGGCGTGGACGTGGCGGGTAGGACTTTCTTTGAGGGGGTATAAGCACGTGATATCTGCCTGGGATTCTCCGGTACCGCTACCCGAGCCTCATGAGGACACCTTGAGGTACTTCATACAACGTACATCACACATCTGCAACTGTCGAGACTTTGACATACAGGGCTTTCTTTTACATACGACGACTCGGACGTCAGTTTCCCTGTGCTCGCCTTCCTTCGACCATGTTCAACGGCACCAGGCTTTCAGAACGCTACCACGGCCATTACCTATTTGCACTGGTGAATAGTGTACAGCGCGGCGCGCCCCTTCGAAATCCAGATCACCGCTATCGAATTGTACCCAGTTCTTGCAAACACAGGAAACCCTTCGATATTGACGTTAGTTATGCTGATGCACCCCTGGTTTATGATTCGCGATGCCCTGACTTACTGAAAACACTCTGACTGACCTTGAAACAACGAAGCTGATGATTCTGTTAGAAGTGACAACTCGAGGGATCGGGAGCTGGGTAGCATTCGGAAATGACAGTTTGCCGATTGGCCAACTCATGGTTCGAGACGGATCCACCGCAAATCAACTATTGAATACTTATGCTTGGGAAGTAAGTCTTCGAATCGAACTGATGAATTGCCAGGGAGGAACTAATTGCTATTGTATCGTATTATAGTTCATCACTTCTAATAACTCGAGAAGGCCACGGAACCCATCACCAACAAAAAACATCGCCCCTTGCAAACGGAATTACAACAACAACAATCTCAGAAAGCGGATGTCAAACGACCAATCGACGCCCCTCAGCATAACAGAACTACCCCTCTATCAGAGCAAGATGCCATGATGATCAGAATCATCCGCTGCAGAATTACAAAATGGTTAAACTGTTAGGAAAACGAAGAAAGGGAAAGATAGTAGCCCACGAGCAACGGCCAAGACCCGTATCAGATGCAGAAAAAGCCCCCCACCTTCCGACCGACTACGCCTCCCCGATACTCAAGTATCACTTGACAAACGAACCGCCCAAGGTCCTAGCATGAGCTTCTGCCAGGCAAACAGAAAATGACGCCGAGACCTTAGCCATAGTATGGCCGAGTTATTCGCCTCCATTGGTATCCATCCCACTGCTGGCCACACAGTTCGTACGTCCCGTATTCCGTCTGTTCGTAATTCTGCCACTCAATGTGCCCAGTTTCGATTTCTTCGGAGGACGACCTAGATCTAGATCGGGATGATGAACGATGGCGATACCGAGAACGACGACGAGTTGTGCGGTATGGTTGGGAAGTGGTTGAGGACGAGTACGATGTCGAGTGCGTTGCAGTATATGGCTGGACATAGTAGGCAGGTTCCAGATATGGTCGATGGCCATAATATCCGGCAGCAAAGCAGTCGTAGGAAGGAAGTAGGCTTGGATCTGGACCAGGTGTCGATGAGAGTTCAACTATTGAAGAGGGAAGGTTGCGATAGTAGATCTCGTAACACTGCTCCATGAAAGTCGAGTATGCCCTTAAGCATTCTGGATTGTCGGGATAGCGAGTTTGGCCGCAACCACTGCTGTACGAGGACGAGTAGTAGGTGGCGTCATAGTAAGATGGGCCGCACATTTGAATATCGGGGTTGGAACCACTGCGTTTCAGCCGGAACTTTGCGAGTTTTGCGAGCTTGCGTTGTGTTCGGGTTCGGAATTGCGAGTCGTCGAGGGAAGAGGATGAATGGATGCGGAGGAGGGCCCTCATATTTCTTAACCGGTGGTTTGCACAGGGGCCGCCTTTGGCTTAGGTTGATAGTTTCGTTTGCTCGTGCCGCAGTGCAATCGAGGAGAGGGGAATGAGGTTTGTCCTTGTACCTTACTAATAGCTGCTACCGCTAACCTGAGAAGATATTCAGTGACAAACGGAGATTCTGCTTCTGGTCTTTGAGTGATTCGCTTTGTATTACTACCGAATTCGGATAGACTGGTGCTTCTGTTTTCAAAGCTGCAGAGGTAGACGCTTTGCAACAAAAGGTTCTGGCGCCATATATGGCATCTGTAAGGAATGCGGCGGATCTTTATGTACTCTCAAGAGGGCGGCTATGCCTTCTAATGACTTCTTAATAATCATAGGGCGCAACAATCTTGTGATGTCTTGACCTAAATCACTCCCCAGAACCTGAGTAGGTCGCCCAAAGTATATCAACGCATGAGCAAGTCTAGCAACTAATGACTTCCCCTCAGGTTCGGTCGACGGTCGCATTCAGTTGACCTATTTTCTTCCAGACCCAGATGGACTCTCGACTAACATATTTATTTTTTATGACGTCCATGACTACAGGCAAGGCTCAGGAACTTTGCATTTTGCTGACGCAGGGTCGGATTTCTAAAGTATGCTTCCGCGCGCAAATCAGTATTATCAGCCTTGGAAGATGGAATAATGTGTGGCCTACTTGCATGTCTACCTCGGAGATTGAGACTTCTCAGTACGCGGACGGGTCACAGGGATCGAAGCCTTGTCAATATCCGACCGCATCAGGCACACAGCACCTAGCAATAGTGCCCCGAGGCCCACATCCACATACATCTCCAAACCTGAGGATTTGACATTCGCTACTATAAAACTGATAAGTCCTGGTTTAGCATTATATCGACATCTCAACAGTCAAGATACAAAGGTAACTAGTCTTTCATATACTGGTGAGTTCTCTCTTCGGTCTTCCTACATACTGGGCGTCACCATGTACGAAGTAAGTACTGATCACGATGTCGTTGCATAGCGCTGCAGGTGCCACATTCTGACATGAGTTTAAGGTTTGACCCACACCGGATTCCTTCCCGTGCTGTACCAATGAAGATTCAGGTGTGGAAATGACTTGCTCTCGAGAACGTGCGCTTCTGCACAACTTGCAGCAAAGTTACCCGCTGAGTCTCGTAAATTCTCAGCCTTTCATACACCGGCCACGGTACCCCACCCTATCGATCGATATCGACTTTGAGTCGCAAAGGCGCAAACCTTAAAGGAATGGCCTTACTAACGAGACCGAAAGGGGGCTTGGATCCTAGGAGAGAAAAATTCCACACACACACACACACACAGCCAAAAACTCGACGATGGGAGACTTCCCAGGCTCAAGGATTCTGAAAGGTTATTTCAGATTGCCATATGTTGCATTTTCGTCAACTGGGGATGCTCAACCAGTTTGCGACACTGGATCAGCAGATCGATCGGTCCTTCGAATTAAGCTTCTCCAAGGTAGCAATCCCCTTCTGAATACTGTCCAAATGCTCTGGACTGTCCCAATAAGACAGGAGCTTGACTCCTCATTGGTGCTTCGTCCAAATATCGGGACAAGAGATTTGAAAGCACTTTCCGGCACACCGAGTAGAATCCTAGAGTTGGCGTGCAATTTAGACCAGGTCTCGTTGTTCTAGCAACGACTTCTCGAATACGTACTGGCCGAATAGATATACGAGACTTATACGGTTGTCTTACGATATGATGCGTGCATTACGTACAGGCTAACTGGTGCCAGGCGTTCGAGAAGTGTATCTCGATAATCTCGGGCCCGAAATTCCGAGAGTGCGGCTCCGGATTTTGCCGGACGAATTTCAGCTCAATTGATCAATATCCGTTAACCGATCCCACTCAACCATGGTTCGTCCTCCCAATGCGCCTCTATGGATCTTAATACGATACATATTTCCTTGTACAGTTACAATCTCTGAGCTGAGGATGCTCTGGTCAAAGTGCTAAATTTAAACTGGACAGCATACTCGACCTTATGCTTCGAACTCGCGAATACCATGGCAGAAACCGCGATCGACATCGCATCACAAATACTCGTAAGAACTTGTTATATTTCCACATCTGTACTTTAAGAAGTACTTGTACTATAGTACTATAGGAGTATGCACCATTCTATTACAGAAGTAAGTTGATGGATCATCACTGTAATTACTCTACTCTACTTACTTGTATACTTCTTAGGTATACCTAGGCCTTCGGTTTTTTGGCCCCTACTTTACCGCCGAATCCCCATCGGATCTGGTTGGCAGCCGAAATTTCCAGTCCCAGTTCTTCGGCCCATGCCCACACGAGCCCCGGATTCTTCTGGAATCCTCTTCCAACGACAATAATATCAGCCTTCCCCTCATCCAGGATACTCTGAGCCAACTTTCCACTGTCGATAATGCCCACAGTATCAACCAGCGTTTCTTTCCCACTTGGGCTTTTCTCCTCCGCCAAAGCCTTCTTGATCTGCTCTGCATACTTTGTCTGATAGGCAGGTCCGGGCTGAATCTTCTGAAGAGTATGGTTCCCGCAGGTCGAGACATCGATAACATCAACGCCTTCTTCTCTCAACAGCTTCGCAAGCTTAATGCTTTCCTCGATTGTCCAGCTTGGCTCGTCGCTGAGAGTCTGCTCAACACCATCCGTGGCACTGATCCGTACAAAGAGAGGCATGGAGGTCGGAATGAGCTCTCTAGTGATGCGGGTTATTTCAAGAGTGAGGCGTGCACGGTTTTCGAAGCTTCCTCCGTAGTTGTCGGTTCTCTTGTTGCTGACAGGCGATAGAAATTCGTGGAGAAGATACCCATGGGCGGCGTGCACCTCGATGGTATCAACACCGGCCTTCAACGATCTCTTAACCGCATCTGCCCACTTCTTCTTTAGATCTTCAATTTGTGCCAGTGTCATTTCGTGCGGCACGAACAAGTTTTCGTCGTAGGGGATGGCACTTGGAGCAACAACCGTTTCTGGCCATCCACCAACGTTCTTGCTAGCTGCAGCGCTTCGTGAGAGCCATGGGGCTACAGTCGAGGCTTTGCGTCCGGCATGTGCGAGCTGAATTCCGATGAGCTGATTTTGAGAGTGTGCAAAGTCAACAACCCTCTTGAGAGGCTCAATCTGGGAGTCCTTCCAGATGCCACAATCCTGAGGCGTGATTCGGCCTTCTGGGACGACAGCGGTTGCCTCGATCCAGGCCATGCCAGTTCCTCGAGAGATGATACCACCAAGGTGAGCAATATGCCAATCGGTCATATGACCATCATCGGCAGAGTACTGGCACAGTGGACTCAGCTATTTGGAAACGTTAGCAAGACTTGCATGTATTATATTGGGATTATACGTACAATTATGCGGTTTTGCATCTTCATTCCGCGAATTTGCAAAGGCTGGAAGAGAGATGGTGGATGTGTGGAATCGGATTGAGGGTCGAAAGCTGTTCCACTTGGTGGTTCCTGCGCCGGCGTGAAGTATTTGACCTATGGGAGAAGCTTGTTAGAAGGTTGTTACTGTTGCCATAATGGCTGTCATGAGTTAGGCTTACAGCAGCTGATGCCTTGTTCTCAATATCTTCGACGGTACCACTCGTGCAGGCAGCATGGTGTGTTGACATTTTGATTTTTGTGATTGTTGCAATTGATGGAACTGGTGTCCGAGAAGGTAGATACTATTTGAAGAGAATATAGACGAGCGTCGCGACGGGTCAGTAACTGTGTGGGATTCTGTCTATAAAGTACAGAGTGAGGATATATATGTGGTTGGGAAAGGGTTCCCAGTTACTCGACTGATCTTCAAACTTCCACCGAGTGCTTAGCAGGGTACATCATGAAATTTCATGAAATGGCATCATCCAGCCCACAAGAAAAGCTAGAGGTTGCCTTAGAAATGCTTATAAATTCTCCTAGCTGCGTCCTGGAAGTGGGTCGAAGCATCTCAACCACCGGCAGATACAACCGAACGTGTCATCGTCATACATTCGTTATCGTTTGTAGAGATCGACACCGGTACCAGAGTAGCGGGTGCCACTGTTGATTCTCATGCTGACCAAGCATTATAACTATTCCTTGGTTTCCTGAAAACCATCACGTTGCTCGCAGCGCAGTGAGTTCAGTACTTAAGTATGTATCGATTCGTGGGCGATGCTGTTTAAATTGTAGTGTACTATAGTGATGAGATACTGGGCCTAAATAGTTAGTCTGCGGGACTCCGGGACAGCTACAAAGTATGAAAAAGTACCTGAAGGATGCCGGAGTCACCAGCTGTGGTTTAAGCTTTATCGCAAAGTGGAGTTGGCCGATGATGTCCAGTAAATATGTAGAGCGGCATTATATTTGGTCAGAGATTGCTGGAATTCGCTTGCCGTGTTTGCAGAACGAATCTTGGCTCTTTACCGCACCGCTTCTGCCCCACTTGTGATGTATGATTTCGACGCAGGAACTTTCTCCCAAACAACTCCCCACCAAACACCGAGGACCAGGTCGTCGGAACTCCCATCGACGCAGCCACAAAACTCAACTAGGCCTCCCACCTGCGACTGTCCGATTCGTTATCTACTTTATACATATATGCATACGGAGATGCATACAAACGGAATATGTACCACAATCAGATCAAGACGTTTCATGCCGGGATGGTGTTTCACGGAATTGCGATCGAAAGCACGACCATCTCACAAGATGCAAGCGATGCCTGTCAGATCCTGTATCTATTCTCGAAGAAGGAATTTAACCTGTCGATCAGGCCTGAGCGCTAATTGTGATGGTCTGACCCCCATCCGAATTCACTGGACATTGAAGAAG
This sequence comes from Ascobolus immersus RN42, assembly GCA_003788565.2. NCBI lineage: Eukaryota > Fungi > Ascomycota > Pezizomycetes > Pezizales > Ascobolaceae > Ascobolus > Ascobolus immersus. Next base: position 405,042 of record ML119653.1, on the reverse strand, counting down.
TCAGTTCACTCGACGCGAACCTACTTCCTCGATAGCAGAGATCTGGATGAAGTGACAGTGGACGAAGTTTTGTGAAGTGTAAGTGGTTCACCGGGATGAAGTGCGCGGAGGTTGACGTGATTACCTGAAGCTGCAAGGATAGGGAAGAACGTTCAGAACACAAGCAACGAGATGGACTGGGAATCCGAACTATCGACCGCGCAAAACAGCTACGTAGGCTACGTTGATTTGCTGTCTCGACACCGTCAACATCTGCGTTGCCTGCGCGGTTTTATGTTGGGACATCGAGGAAATGGACTGTTCTTCGACTCGGAGATCAAAACAGTGGAGGACCAGCATCCGGATCGACTCTCCCTGAACGTCGTCGATGTCGAGCGAGACGAACAATCCGAGACAACGGTGCATTCTTACACCTTTCCAACCACAACTGTCGAAAATGGGATCGAGGCATTCTTGTCCGAGCCCTCGGCCGAAGCAGTCCTACGAAGCATAGTTGTTGAACGCGTTACTCCGGAGGTCATTGCACTATTAGGGAGGGTTTATGACGTGGACCCTGACTTCTTCCATGGCCATCTGGAAACGCAGGCTTGGGAATATGTCAAACACAAAGACTTTGACGGCGCCCAAGTGACAACAGCATCAAGAATTAGGAGGAAGAAATACCTTCATCTGGATCTTGAAAAGCTCCACCCGGTAAGGTGCAACTGGTTCGACTACCCCTCCTCGCCTCAGCATGCGGAGATACATGATAGTAGGACTGTCATTTCCGATATATCAACAAGGCTGGCTGCTATGGGAGACATTGTTCCAAAGATGAATTTGGTGCATGCACATTCGTCAACGTGTGACAATCTTGCTTCTCTTGTCAGTAGGGAGCGGATTAGCTTTTATGGTTGTGTCAAAAATGGAGTAACCATCCGTGAGTACCCTCTCGGCTAGCTCAACTATGTACTTCGTTCGAGTATGTTGTCTGACATCGCGCCTGCAGATATCTACCTCTTCTTCCCTCGTGTTGCTGCTAGACGATATCAATCGTTTAGAGACCCCCACATTATAGGAAATCAATTGCGGCAGTCGCACTTCTTCACGCCGGATCCAATGCCCCGCTTCTCAGAACCCCTAAAATGGACATCAAAGCCGATAAACAACTCTGGTGAAGGAATATCCAGATTGCTTATGACCTTACTCAGCGGACAACAACAGTATCTGGACGCCGAAAACCAACTCATCAACGTATCGCACACAAGAAGCTCGCTTTTTATTTATCAGCTTGTTGCGTCGGAATGGCATATCACAATAGATCATTTCGCAAATCTAATGACCGCCCTGGAGGACGACAGAGAGTTGCTCGCCCCACTACCAAATGATACCAGTGGCCGAATCAGTCTCATGCAAGCGAGACGACTACTCCTAGAATATAAGGACATGATACATGACACGCTTCAATGCCTCCAGCGGGAGGAGGGAAGTCGAATACAACCAGAACCGGAACTGCTTTTGTCTCCCCACCTCAAGATGTCTAGGACGAGTACGAGCACTATGCTCAGCGAAGCTAGCAACAACAGCGCCCCCTCTTCGACGAGCGGGAAGTCCAAACTCTCTCAGGTTCCTCCTCGATTCACCCCTGGAATTAGCGTTCCGAATGCGACATTCTTGGAGTCCATTGTAGGAGACTTTCTTTCGCTGGATCGATCAATCCACATTCTCATAGAAAGAGCCAATAAGGCCGCTGCTGCCCACATGTCGTTTCTGGCCATACAGGAATCACGGCGGGCGATGGAACAGGCGGAAGTTGTAAGGAGATTGACTAGCTTGGCCTTCGTATTTATTCCGTTGACCTTCACCACCGGCATTTTTGGTATGAATGTCCAAGGCTTACAAGCCGACGGCGTTAGTCCGTGGATTCCCGTTGTGCTGGCGGTAGCTGTCACATCCGTCACTCTAGGCCTCAATTGGTTCAGTGGGCGCCCAAGGATAGATCTTGATATTTTTGCAAAGATAGAGAGGTTTCAGAAGAGCTTGGGGGATGCGGAGCTTTTTGGATCCGGCTCTGCCGGGTCGCGGAGTAATGGAGAGAAGGTTTGAGGGAACAGGAATGTCGATCAGGGACAGCTTTATCGCTACTAGAGAAGCGAAATGCGGATGTCTGTGCATCCGGGGGCGGTAGCTACCACGACTTTGACTACTGCCGGGTGCATGATTCGGGATGAGATGTGACGACTTTCCGTGACGAGATCGGGGCTGAGTACTCCTCCGAAGCCGACTCTTGGTGCGTCAGCCAGGAATCGAATGCTCTCGAATTACTAGGCGTAGCACGTTCTGGAAGCCCGTGTCCATTCGATGTGGTGGGAAGTAAGCGGTGAGAGATACTTGTAGCCGGTAAGAGTAAGAAGTATCTGGTATACCGGTAAGTACTTGAGTAATGGTACCATTATGATTGGATATGGGGCAGTATAGACGAGGAGGTTAAATAGCTTTCCTGATACGGCAGGCAGTGTGTCGTGTTAACGCTACCAAAACAGAGCCTCACCGACGAATCGTATCGAGAGCTCGTACGAGTCGTGTCTGCATGAAAGTGCCTTTTGCGGCTGGAAGCCACGATATGTATGTGTCGGTCAGGGTCTCCAGCTGCCCCGTGTTGGTGCACCGAGTGACTGGAATCGACACGAAGGGCTGAAACTGCGCTCGGAGATCGGGGTTTTGCTAGCACCGAGATGGTTTTCCCGCTTAGATAAATTGCACCAACGGGTGCCTTGGTGGTTCCAAATCGCGGCGACAACGGCGGTCTCGTTTTTGCCCGTTTAGTGAATTGGTGAAGCGTTCTAAAGTTAGGCTCTCGCGTTTAAGATTCCCTTTTGAGGCTTTATGCGGTCGCGACTTATCGCAGCAGGCCGTCAACCAAGCTCTGTTGTTTAACGAGACAACCCCGAGCTTCCCACATGGGTGCCCAATAATTCCATGGGCGTGGCTTGCCTTGGATTTTCGCCATTGCTTCAGGGACGTTCGCTCACGACCTGTCAACAATATTGCCCCATCATCATCGCTGCTTGTGAATCTCGCAAGACTTGTGAGCTTATGAGGCTCTTTCCTCCATGATCCAGGGAGCAAGTACAAGTAAGGCATGAGGCGTCCCGGCTATGGTTATCCGAGTGATATGCTTACAACCGCACCCGAGACGGTATCGCATCATCATAAAGAGTGTATCATTGTGCATAAAGTTGGTTCGGAGAGTTGTGAAGCCGAGTGCACAACGTTGTTCCGTTGGCTTCGACGACAGTTTAGGGTTGCGGCAAGTTTGATTGGGCGCCCAGATTGAAGATCTGAGGAGACATGTGAAACGGATGACGGTGACATCAACACTCCCAACATGGAGGTGGAATCAAAGCTTCTTCAGGCTTAGGTATGGAAATCATTTCGAACTGACTGCTAATTAGTCCAATAGCCGATTTGTAGAGAGTATGGAGATCATGATTGTCTATCCACTTCGTACAGACAATAATTACTCGAGTGCATTGACTCGGTAGTGCATTCAGGTCAACCCACATCCACAAGTCAGGATGCATCTTGATCTTGATATCGTAGATTTACTCAGATTTCCGTGGGCCGAAAGACGGTTGATCTCGACGTCGTTTGCATCCATCCCACATATCAGAAATGACATATGACGGGATATCACGAGCCGGACGGACAAATTTGCTTTCAAACAATGTTCAAGCATTTGGCGGCTTAGTTCTCATTCTTTGCATTGCTCATCACCAGGAACGGTAGAGCCTTTGAAACAGTGTTCAACATGAACTGAAGGTAACGTTGGTGTACAAATACAGTGCTGTGCTGTGTTGCGGTGCTGCGGATATGTACTGACAAATTGTCGTTATCAGTGGTAGCCGGAGCGTCGGCATCAAATGTCTCCGACCTACACTAAAGCCTTCTGGCTACCGTCGTCGCGTTAGTGCCGTGCGAAGGATTCAGGGAGATCAGCTAAAAGCTCTCTTAAATTTTAAATTCTTCTAAGCCAGGTTCCAAGGATGGCTACTGGTCATACTAGCACTCGGGTACTCCTTTCTTCCGACTTTTCCTCGATCCTCCGGATTCCGTCCCTTTTCTCTGAATTTTCGCCCCCGGTCTAGTGGGGGTGTCCAAGAGGGAGGCTGCGAGTATATCTGAAGTGTACATCCCCCCCATCACTCCCACCTGTATATTTTTCTCCTTCCTCTCCGACAGGAATCCCACCACCAAATTCAGTCAGTCGCTCGAATTCTGGTTTCTACTGACGACACACAACAAACGATACCACTCCGCTACTACCGCTCCGGGAACTTTGTATCCCTTTAGTGAGCAACAACTTTCTGTCGATCAAACGAATTACACTCTTTCAAGTTCCTCATCTCGACAAACATGGCTTCACAAGAAGCCCTTCGCGGCAATGGTATGGATTACCCTCGTGCAGAGTCTTCCGATTCCCAGCGTGCCTTCAATGGAACGTCCTCGGGCCAACAAACACTAGCAGAGCATGACTCGCACCGCTCCCGATCCTCCTCCGATGCCGAACCCGCCTACGTCGACCTCAACACCCATGGAAGTCCGATTGTCTTGACGAGGTCGAGATCGAGAAGAGGCTCGTTTGCCTCACAAAGGACGGGGAGAGATATGGATATGGAGCTCGACGAACATCGCATGGCAACATTGATCCGAACACTCTCGAGGAAGCAAACCGAAGATGAAATCGCCAGAATCAAGTCGAAGAAGGGCCCGGAGGATCCATTCAACTTTGACGATCCCAACTGGGATTTGGAATCGTTCATCAGGGCGTTTTTGGGCAGAGTTAGAGACGCGGATGATATGCCAGATGTGTCCAGCAGGGTATGTTCATCGCGACTCGCCAAGGTTGGCTGCACCAACTAACTTCTTTTTAGGCATCTTTGGGCTTCTCCGACGTTGTCGTAGAGGCAACGGGATCTTCCGCTACTTACCAGGAGACAGTTGGCGCTGCTCTCACTGCACCATTCACTGCAATCAAGGGCTTGTTCAGCAAGACGAAGGAGCCAAAGAAGACCATCCTGCATGGAATCTCCGGCCTTGTCAAGGAGGGCGAGATGTTGTTGGTGCTCGGAAGACCAGGCGCTGGATGCTCCACTCTCCTGAAGACTCTTGGTGGACACACCTATGGTTACGAGGGATGGAAAGGAAAGATTGGTTACAACGGTGTCGATGTCGCTACCATGGCTGAGAAGTTCAGAGGCGATGTCGTCTACAACCCAGAAGGCAAGTTGTTTACTACCAGTCTAGTCGAAGAGTCTGTTCTAACAGTTTCGGTGCAGTTGATACCCATTTTCCCCATTTGAGCGTCGGAGACACTCTCAACTTTGCTGCCACCACCCACGCCCCTGCTAAGCGTCTCAATGACGAGCCTCGCGAGGCATTCGTCCACAACATGACGACTCTCCTTACCACCGTTCTCGGTTTGCGCCATACACTCAACACCAAGGTCGGAGATGATTTCGTTCGTGGTGTCTCTGGTGGTGAGCGTAAGCGTGTCTCCATCGCCGAAATGATGGCTACCAGAGCATCCGTCGGATTCTGGGATAACTCTACTCGTGGTCTCGATGCTTCGACCTCTTTGGAATTCGGTACTGCTTTGCGTATTTCCACCAATTTGATCAGAAACGTCGCCATTGTCGCTATCTATCAAGCTGGAGAGAACCTTACGCAGCTCTTCGACAAGGTCACTGTTCTCTACAGCGGTCGCCAGATTTACTTTGGTTCTCTCTCTGGCGCTAAGCGTTTCTTTGAGGACATGGGATACCTTTGCGGTCCGCGCCAGACCACCGCCGATTTCTTGACTGCCATCACTGATCCCAACGGTCGTGTTGCTAAACCAGGATGGGAGAACAGAGTCCCAAGAACCCCAGACGAGTTTGTTGAGGCCTGGAAGAAGTCTGCAGAATATGCCAAATTGCAGGCTGAATTGGAGGAGTATTGGGCTGAGCACAACCCTGCGAAGGCCCTTGATGATTTCAAGGAGCGTGAGCATCAACTGAAGGCGAAGCGTGCTAGCAAAAAGAGTCCTTACAAGCTCTCTGTCATGATGCAAATGCAGGCTACTGTAAAACGTGCCTACCAGCGCATTTGGGGAGATAAGGCTTTCCTCTTCGCAACAGTTTTCTCTGCTATCTTCATCTCTCTCATCAACGGTTCCGTCTTCGTCAACACCACTGAAAACACCAACGGTTTCTTCTCCAAAGGAGGTGTTCTCTTCTTCGCTGTCTTGTATAACGCTCTTCATACCATGTCCGAAATCTCCACCCAATACGCTCAACGTCCAATCGTCGAAAAACAGAAATCATACGCCATGTATCATCCATTCACGGAAGGTCTCGCTTCGATGGCTGCAGATTGGCCTATCAAGTTTGCGACGAACATTGCTTTCGGCGTGATTTTGTACTTCATGACTGGGTTGAAGAAGGAGGCTGGCGCTTTCTTTATCTTCCTGCTGTTCACCTTCCTTTCTACCGTCTGCATGTCTGCTATCTTCCGTTCCGTCGCTGCTTGCACAAGAACCGTCGAACAGGCGTTGTCTATTGCTGGTGTGTTGGTTTTGGCTTTGGCTGTATACGCTGGTTACAATATTCCTCAACCCTCGATGCACCCATGGTTCAAGTGGATCTCTTACATCAACCCATTGTTCTACGCTTTTGAGGCCCTCATGGCTAACGAGTTCCACGGACGTATGGCCGATTGTGCTGTAAACGCTATCGTTCCAAACGGCCCAGCTTACGCCAACGCCGGAGCAGATGAAAGAGCATGCGCCGTCACTGGTGCTAGACCTGGTAGCTTGAAGGTTAGCGGTGATGATTACCTCGCTGCCACTTTTGACTATCATTACTCTCATCTCTGGAGAAACCTCGGCATCATCATTGGATTTTGGATCTTCTTCTTGGTCGTTCAATCTCTCGCCACCGAATTCAACCCACCAGCTCCAAGCAAGGGTGAGTTCTTGATTTTCAGAAAGGGACACGCTCCAGACTCCATCAAGAAGGCGCTCGAGGCCGGAAAAACTGTCGAGGATGTCGAAGGTCAGACAGCAGGAGAAGTCCAGGTTGCTGGTCAAGAGGATGAGACTCCAGATGAGATGAACTCTCTTGTCAAATCGAAGGATATCTTTACCTGGGAAAATGTCAACTACGATGTCGATATCCCAGGCGGTGAACGCAGGCGCCTTTTGAACAACGTTATGGGTTACGTCAAACCGGGTACTCTTACCGCCCTTATGGGTGAGTCTGGTGCTGGTAAGACCACTCTTCTCAACGCTCTCGCTCAACGTCTTGAAACCGGTATCCTCCGTGGTGACATGTTTGTCAACGGTGCCCCACTCGATCACTCCTTCCAGCGCAGAACCGGTTACGTCCAGCAACAGGATCTACATTTGGCTCAGTCTACAGTCCGTGAAGCTCTTCGATTTTCCGCTCGCGTCCGTCAGCCAAAGGAAACTCCTCTCGCCGAGAAGTACGAATACGTCGAAACCATCATCAAGCTTTTGGAGATGGAGGATTACTCTGAGGCTGTTGTCGGTATTCCTGGAGAGGGTCTCAACGTTGAACAGCGTAAGCGTCTTACTATCGGTGTAGAGCTGGTCGCTAAGCCTGCTCTATTGCTCTTCTTGGATGAGCCTACTTCTGGCCTCGACTCCCAGTCTGCCTGGTCTATCGTTCGTTTCATGAGAAAGCTTGCCTCCAACGGCCAGGCCATTCTTTGCACCATTCATCAGCCATCTGCCGTCTTATTCGAACAGTTTGATCGTCTTTTGCTTCTCCAGAAGGGAGGAAAGACTGTCTACTTTGGAGATATTGGAGAGAACTCGCACACTATGATCAACTACTTCGAGCGCAATGGAGCTGCCAAGTGTGGAAAGTCCGACAACCCAGCTGAATACATCTTGGACGTTATTGGTGCCGGAGCTACTGCAAAGGCTGATAGAGACTGGCATCAGATCTGGAAGGCTTCTCCAGAAGCTTCCGAGACCGTCAGGGAAATCAAGCGCCTTCAAAAGGAGTATCAGGGACGCAACACCAATGATGATCCACTCGCAAAGGCCGCTGCCAGCTCTACTTTCGCCGTTTCATGGTTCGAACAGTTCATGACCGTCCAGTACCGTATGTTCCAGCTTTACTGGAGGTCCCCAACCTACATCATGGGCAAGCTCGTCCTCAACATCTTCGGTGGTCTGTTCCTCGGTTTTACCTTCTACAAGGAAAACTCTACTGCACAAGGCCTCCAGAACAAGATTTTCGCCATCTTCATGTCTGCAGTTCTGTCTGCTCCATTGATGAATCAGCTCCAGCCACAGTTCATTGAGCTGTCGAAGCTTTACGCTGTGCGTGAGAAGCCTTCGAAGATGTACCACTGGACCACTTTCGTCCTTGCCAACATCGTTGTTGAGATCCCATACAACATCGTCACCGGTACTCTCTTCTTCCTTCCATGGTACTATGCCGTTGGTTTCTGGCAGAACTTTAGTGGTGCTGAGGCAGCCGACCGTGGTGGATATATGTACTACGTCTTTGTGCTCTTCCAGATCTACTTCACCACCTTCGGTCAAGCCGTCGCCGCCATGTCTCCTAACCAGCAGACTGCCGCCGCTCTCACCTCGCTTCTCTTCTCTTTCGTCATCCTGTTCAACGGTGTTCTCCAGCCACTTCCAGTCCTCGTCAAGTTTTGGCATTGGATGTACCATCTCTCGCCATTCACTTATCTCATTTCTGGTTACGCCTCGAATGTCCTCCATGACGTCCCGGTCGTCTGCGCGACTAAGGAGTTGTCCATCTTTTCTCCACCATCCGGATCTACCTGCGAGGAGTATGCCGGTCCATATGTTGCTCAAGCTTTTGGCTACCTTCGCAACCCCAACGCTACCGAGAACTGCGAATACTGTCGTTTCAAGGTTGGCGACGAGTTTTTGCTCGGTGTCAACATGAAATGGTCCGAGAGATGGAGAAACTCCGGTCTCCTGTGGGCGTACATTCTTTTCAACATCTTCCTCGTCTTCGCTTTCTTCTATCTCACTCGTGTTGCTGCCTTCAACATGGCCGATCTCAAGGCCAAGCTGTCCAGCAAGAAGAAGGAGCCAGTTACCCCTCCGGCCAATGAGGTCAAGGGTGATAGTTATGAGATGGACAACTCTCCAGTTTCCCACTCCAGGGATGAGGAGGAGATCGCCGTCGGCGCCAACTTTGGCAATGGGTTTACCCAAGAGGCTGGTCAGGGTGTCGCGGCTGGAAACAATCCAGTCACTGGTAACAGGCAGGGCGCATAAATGTGACCCGTATCGATTTGAAAGTGGAGTTTGTGCTTGATCGCCTGCTTGATTGAGCAGGCGATGTGGCTTGCATCTTTGAGCCCATTTGTTCTATTCCCTTCTAATACTCTTTGTTCGCTTCTCTACCTTTTCCTTTATACAGCAGCATTTGCTTACGCAGTGCTCAGTTTCTTTGTTAGTGGGTTGTTTTAATTAAAATATCTCGGAGTTTACGTTCTGCAAAGTGGTTTTATGTTTTATCGGCACAGCACTGTTCACGAGGCATATCATTTCTTCATCTTAGACCTTTCCTCATTCTTACGCTTTTCTTTTTTCTCTTGGGCGCGCGTTAACGGGCTTCATTGGACTTTGGGCCAGTAGCATGTATTTATGGCGTTTTCTTTTCCGGCTTCTTGGGGCTGCTAATGCTTTATATCACCTCTTTCGATCGGTTTGACTTAGTTTAATAATTGACTTTATGGTTCAGTTACTATGCGGTTTGGTTTTGACTGTTCGATGTGCTTTGCGCGTTTGTGCTCCAAGTTGAGATTTGAGATTTCGGGGATACATGTAGTGGGTGGAGTAGTACTCGGATGTGAATTGTTTGCTTTGATTGCTCAGTAGTGCTGGTAATGTACTTAGTAGATTTTGTAATACGATTGGTGCATACTTGGTGGAGGTATATTTTATACTGCACATAGTCTTATTTGTCATGTACCATATGATTTGGGTGTGATCATGCAGACACGTTGCATTGCATTCATATATTGTGCAAAATGCATCTATGCATCCACCGAAGACTTCACCGGTGTACCTGTAGCCTCTGTGATACTGCTACGCAAATTTACCACTTCGTGGAGACTGGGGCTACTGTGAACTTTTGCAGAACTTGCTTCTTCTCTATCAGCAAGTACCCGCCTGCTTTGGGTTCGTACAGGCTTGGCGCCAGTGGGTGTTCGTAGTTCTGGCTTTCTCACGGCAACCGCTCGACCCTCGAAAAGCAAACATCGTCACTTCACCACTCAAAATAACTTCCCACCCGCCCAAATGTTACGGAAACTGCACTTCTGAACTGCAACGACGCCCATCTTGCCAACGACTTTCAGCTTCTGCATCATTAAGCAGTATCAACTCGCGCGCGGTTACACGGTTGTGGACGAACTGCCGTGATTCGAAAGTTGCGGCCGTGCGGAATTATGTGAGCGATAGCAATTGGGAGGATGCGGGGGTCTATCACTGTCCAGTTTATGGAGGTTATCTACGCCCGTTCCGCACTCCTCCAGAGGATGGAACTCTAGCATTCAGCACATACAGCATCAACAACTGCGAAAGTTAACTACAAGAACACTTCAAACGAACTCGTACATTTACGGAACCGAAGGAATGTATCCGACTGCGCAAAAGAACACATTGCGATCTGCACCAAGGCCACCATCGAAGCCCGTACGGTTGAAAGTAGCAGATGTTCAAGTTAAGGAATGGAATGGTGGGCCCGAAGGCGGGTTAACAGACTCGGATTCAGACACGGAATATGAATCAAGCGGCGATGATGAAGACTTTGCGGAACAGAAGAACGCTTCGGAGCCAATGAGTCCGTGAGTGCCAAAGGGCTGTCCCAATGATCGAAGAATCATCCTAACACAACCGTTTAGGAAAGCCAACAAACCACAAGACGAGCTTGACGAAAGTCAGGTTACTGGGAACTGTGTGGGATGCAACAAGACAATGACGAGCGGCATCTCCTGCAACAGCTGTGACCCGGGAACCGCTTACTGCAATGCCTGTTGGGACCAACATGACCGTCTCTCGAGCCGGCGTAGGGGGACCATGGGACATGAGAGGTTGCTGGTTGCTGTTTGCGATTCTTGTGAAGACTGGATTGATGTCAAAATCACATCTTACTGTAACGCTTGCAGTTGCACGTTCTGCGATGACTGCTGGCCGAAACAACCGCCACACAAGAAGAATAAGAGGATGCAAGGTGGGGGGGCACCTCACGAGAAGAATGACAAGAGGATTGCGGACACCATCAATCAAATACTTCAGCCTATTCTCACACCAGAGCAGCTCAGGCAATTACACATTCAGGATCGGGAGACCAAATGGTTTGGAATCACTCGTCACAAACGCAAGGACACCGGTGATCCGGCCACTCAAGATGACCCCTTTGTTAACTTTGGCACTACCAAGCGATTGCAGCAACTACTGGATCCTATCTGCCCATCTTCTTCAAGCAAGTACCCGAGTATTGTGTCGTTTGTTGGAGAAACCGGCGCCGGGAAAAGCACACTTATCCGAGCACTTATAGAGGTAAGAATCTTGCAAACACATCCTAGGTCAGTCTCCATTAGATGGATTCCGTACTGACAATCCCTTTCTTAGACTGGAGCACTGGCTCTTAATCGCACAGATCCCCCCAAACAGACTCCAGTCGTTGGTACCGCATTGGATGGAACGAGACCTTGCTCTGGCGACGTTCATCTGTATGCAGATCCTCGGACAGCTTCTCTGGATTCGACATCAGATATGCCAATTCTTTTCGCAGACTGTGAAGGCATACGTGGTGGCAATATCACACCTACGGCAGAACGCTCATGGAGAGGGGCGACCAAGCATAAGGGCAAGACCGCTGGCGTCAATACAGTTCTGGATCAAGGAAAGAAGGTCTACGCCTCAGGGAGGAATAAGCTCCGGAAGCTGCGTGATGACCATGCGCCAGACGAACAGTTCAGAAAAGTGGAATGGGCTATCGGTGACAAGGAGAAGCAGACTCGGCGCTATGCCGTTGACAACATCTACCCTCGATTTTTGTACGCCTTTTCAGACACTATTGTCTTTGTCACGAAGAATGCAAAGTCAGTATATGCCCTTCTTACCTAGCCTCACCCTCCGGCATCACAGGACGTGATCATTTTTGCGCACTTCTTACTGCCTATTCATTGGCCCTTCAATGGTAGCTGACTGATGGCTTACGTGTTTAGAATCTTCGAGATTGTGCTAGAGCAATTGGTTTCGTGGGCCGAAGTTGCTCTTGAGAGTTCATCCAATCAGCCAACGCTGCCGTCGGTTTTGATAGTTCTCAATGCCGTTGACAATGTAAGTTTAGAGAGAGTGGAGCACGCCTGATCACCATTTGCTGACTTGCCGTAGAATGTGGAAGAGCTGAGCTGGAATACCGAACACAGAACTTCAAGTATGTTTGAGGATATTAACGAAGTCCTGAAGACGAACGACAAGTTTAGACAGCTCGTCAAGACCTGGAAGGCGGACCGTCAAAAGACCATAACATCGGTCAAAGAACTGGTTCTATCTTACTACAGCGATGTTAAAGTGATATCAGTTCCGGAAAAAGGCAGACCAACTCTTATCAATCAACAAATCGACAAGATTTACGAAGAAATCGGGAAGATGAGCGAAGCTGCCAGAATCAGAAAGAAGGCTGCACGAATGTGTCTAACATATCGTCAACTTTTACCGTACCTAAACTATGCTTTCGATCATTTCGCACGATATGAGAAAGCTTTCAATTTCGTTGATGTTGCCTTCAGCCTCAACCCGGTTCGTGAGGATTTTGAAGATGGAATTGTGCAGCTTCTGAACGCTATGCTTAGGTGCAGTCGAGTGCCGGATGTATGCGATCTGAGCGATAAAAGTGCAATTACAGAGGCAACTAAAATGATAGCATCCGCGATAATGCTAGATTCCACCAGGAACAGCAAAATAGGTAAACTATTGTGCTCTTTTACCTTTCCCGTAATACTAACTAAGACACTTCATTAGGCACTGCGGAGGTCATATTCCCAAATTACCTACCGAGGCTCGAGAAAGCCTTCGACGTCTTTACGCATGAATATTACCCTTGCCAATTTGCTAAAAGTAATAAGCTCTCTTTGGGTCGACCTGAGCGATGCGTTATTGTACGCTCTCGGCACAGCAACGTAAAAGGACATCAGTCCGAAAAGGGAAAAATTCTTGGCCAGGGCGGCTTTCAGTCTGTTCTCAGCTCCCTTGGTTCAGAGAATGAGAAACTGTTTTTCAAGAACACCTTCGATTGTATTTACGGTTTTCTGCAGGGTCTTTTGGTTCAGCTGGCATCTGCACTTGAAGGTGCTGAGACATCACAGGAGGGTAAAGTTGCTGGTCGGATTCATCAGGATGTGATTTTGGCACCTTTCTTCAAGAAGTTCAGTCAACTGCAGAGCAATGCGCTATGCCTCACCTGCCTCGCCGACAAACCAAAGTTTCCCCTCCCTTGCCTTCACTCTATCTGCGAGTCTTGCTTAAAGTGTTTTGGAACCACAAACAACAGATTTCGGTACAGACTTGAGAGTTGTCCTATATGCTCGAGCTCTGATGCGAGCCGTGCTTTCAAGGAGGCGGCTATTTTCCATGTAACTCCTAAAGAAGTTTCGCCTTGCGTTTTAACTCTCGATGGGTAAGTTTTCCTAATTACTGGTCTCAGTTCGAATGATGTTTCCATTGGAGTACGGCTAATCAGTTTGTAGCGGTGGGGTTCGTGGAATAGTCCAGCTGCAGACATTACAGCAAATTGAGAAAGTGATTGGGTTGGGGATCCCAATTAGAGAATTCTTCGATGTAATCGTTGGAACAAGGTAATGCTCTTCTCTGCATCGTTTGTGAGTTTTACTGAGCCTCGTTCGTTACAACAGCTGTGGTGGAATCATTGCTCTAGGTTTGGGGCTTAATCGATGGTCTGTCGACAGATGCACAACCGAGTTCAAGAGCTTCAGTGCGGGTGCTTTCAAGAAGACGTTCGGCACAAGAATGGGGTCTCCTTTCGGGATGTCACGGTTTGATGCTTCTACATTGGAGAAGATACTTCAGACAATCTTTGGAGATCAACCAATGTTCACATTTGCCCATTCAGACGGACGTTCGAATGGACGCTCGATAGCCGTTGCTATCACAGCAACGGCTGAGGGCGGTGAACCTGTCGTTTTTGGAAACTATAATCGTCGGGAGAACGGTAAACGTCGTGGTAAGCAACCAAGTTGTTTTCTTTCTTTGCTCTTGCTGACATACTCCTTAGCCGAATATACGTTCTTTAGACCCGTTGATCCAGAGTCCGAGTTGCGTGTCTGGGAAGCGTATGTATACCTGACCCCACTGCTGTACTGACCGAAACGAAGGCTGGTTATGGTGATGGTTCACATCAATAGGCCTTGGGTTTTTTGAACTTAACTGATGCATAAGTTTAGTGCTAGAGCTACTTCGGCCGCGCCAACGTTTTTCGACCCATTTGTTCACAAGGCTTCCAAGCTGGTGCTCCAGGATGGAGCACTGTCATTTAACAATCCAGTTGAAGTGGCAGAAGCCGAATGGAAGAAAATCATGCCAGGACCTAACAAGCACTCGGTCCCGGATGTTCTTTTATCTATTGGAACTGGTTTCACTTCGACAAGCAATTCAAAAAGCAAGTTGAGGAAAAAGTTTCTCAAATTCATCCCCGGAAGCCATCTCAAGCACACAGCTACCGTCTTCTACAACAAGCTGGAGCAAACTATGAATCCAAACAACACTTGGGACACGTTCATCAGAAACCACGAGCGAATCCACCCCGAATCTGCACGGGCACGCAAATACAAGATGTTCAGACTCAATGTTAAACTAGACTCGGAAACGAAAATCAGCGATCACTCAGCAATACCGGAGCTTGAACGACAAACTCTTGAAGTCTTCAGCAATAATCAAAAGTTTGAGATCAGAATGATTGCAAACCGCTTGATCGCTTCTCTGTTTTATTTCCACCTGGAAGGCGTCACGAAATGCAAGGGGAGCGATCGTGGAAAGTATATTTGTAAAGGTACT
Source organism: Ascobolus immersus RN42 (assembly GCA_003788565.2). Taxonomy (NCBI): domain Eukaryota; kingdom Fungi; phylum Ascomycota; class Pezizomycetes; order Pezizales; family Ascobolaceae; genus Ascobolus; species Ascobolus immersus. The sequence goes on along the minus strand of ML119653.1, from coordinate 389,921 downwards.
TGGTAACCCTCAAGATCTAACACACTTACTTACCCTAACAGGAAACATTCGTTGCCGATTGCAATTCCGTCCTAAATCTCGCCAGAGGCTTGCGTTGGATTTTACGAACAGGCTACCCGGTGCGAAGTTTGTTCTTGAGACCACTCTGCCCGATATAGGTGGCACGGATGCAAACCATATAACTGGCGCAGACCGTCAAACAATAATGCTCACACCTGATGATATCCAGCACATTAGCAGAGCTGATACGGATGACCTGTGGCAGAAGCCTGTGGAAATTAAGGTTTATTCCAAGGATGGTGGTAGTGGCTGGCAAACCAAGATCTCTCTGGCAACGAATGATGAACATTTGGGATTGATAAGTGCATTCCCAAGAAATCTTATTAAAGAAGACCGAGTCAGACGAAACGGTAGCGTTTTCCAACATCCCGTTGCTGTATGGAAAGACCTAACATTTTTCAACAGATGATGCGAAGTTGGCAGAGTCGATCGAGAAGAAACCTGAGAGCATACGGTCAACCGGCTTGGACACTGGTGTTTCACAGGCAGCCCACAGTTGGCACATACCAAGTGGGCCTGGATTTTTGAATACTCGACAACTATCCCAGAGATTCAAAAGTTACAACGGGCATCCAACACCCAGACTCGCCCCAAGGCCTGTACGAGCTCAAACCACAGGAAATGCAAGGCAAGGAAGGAAAACTGTTTCACGGAAGGCTTCTTGGTGGCGTCCAGCTGGTCAAATACCGAACACAATGACAGAAGTTGGACTGGAAGAGGACGAAGACGAGATTGAGATTGATTACAGCACACAATGGCCACAGGTCGAACAGCATTTCGAGGATCTTCTCCGCAATATGAAGGGTAACGAAGGTGTTGACGGGGGTCGATGGCGCCCACAGCAAGCCGTAAGCCTGGAGAAGGGCCCGGTAACGACTGTGGAAGTCGTATATCCTTCGATCGCTGAGTTGGCTGGTTGAAGAATTCCTTAATTATTCGGAGATGATTAAGCAGCATAGTTTCAAACCCCAGTCAGATCTTCTTTCCTCGCTACTGTCCTACTTTTAAATTGCTTGCTACTGTACGCTGGTTACCTTTTCATATGGATGCTTCCGATCTGGGCTGGCCTTGGATTGAATATTGAATGCAATGTTACAATCATCAAAGGCGCAGTCTTTGAGCTTCTGGAACCTAACGTATTAATTTTCGGGCCCATCTATAGTTCGAAGGTGAAGCCAGAAAACCTTTCCTTCACCGTTTCCTAATAATGATGTCCCAAATCATTTAGGATAAGCAAATAATCTTTGATTTTACAGCCCTGCCAGTTTATTTGCGGGCACAATGTGCAGCAGTCCGGCATGTAACAATAAGCGCAAAGCGCTTCGAGGTATATGAACCAATGATAACGGGTACTACTCGCTACTTACTTTAACACAACCTTGGATGCAACCATTCGACAGCTTGCATGGTTTGTGGTAACATGCAGGATAATATGCAGCCCTTTTCACTTTGAGGTTTGTGGCTCGTATTGATCGATCGGGCTGACCAGAACTTGGTATGATTACCTGGTGCTTTCTTCCGGACGTGCTTACGATTCTCCACTACCAGTTCCAAACATAAAGGCATCAAGCTGTCCGCCCGCGGTCCGTCGCACTTGAGCTTTAGGGAGGTTTCTGAACGAAACCAAGGAATCAGTTATAACTGGTAAGTGTTGTCCCGGCGGCTTTCCCCTCAAGCTGAGCTTTATCTCCTTAGTATCTCTTCCATTCTCTACACAATGAGACGTTCTCAGTGCATCTGGGTCTCTTTCATTTTCGCTGTGTGGGCTGCAACAAGCATCGCTCATCCTCACAACAATGCGATCCACAACCCACTACAGCGCCGACAACCAGTACTTGCGAAACGGTTCGTCAATATCCCCGGGCCGCCCGAGGCCGATTTATTCTACAAATCCAAACCGCAGAAACAACACACGAAACTCTACCCACAATATCCCAATGGGATTGACGATCCAGTCGATTCTGGAAGCTGGCTGATGGATTTCGCCTCGAAAATAGCACCCTACTGGACCTATCTGGAAACTCCATGGAAGCCCTGCCAACGAGCCGAAGGTTGGGGTCCTCTTTGGAAGGACAAAGACTCTGAAGACTCAACCGATAAATGCGTCCCGTCCTGCAAGGACATTCACTCCCATACTCGACTCGGCTTCTTCGCAAACTGCACCTATGTCGAACTTTGCGCCTTTGCAACATTTGTCTTACCCGATAGTCAATGCCCCGGCCGTGTCAACTCCTACAAAATGCGATGCTCCATTTCGAACCAGGCCGAATTGTTTAGCAGTTGGCAATACAACCTCTTTGCGAGCACCATTATTCGGCCCGAGCAGCAAAAGGAGTATGAGGATGTTGTCAAGGGAATGTCAGAAGGCTCTCACATTACACCCGCTGAATGCTCGGAGCGAACTTCTGCAAGGCTGCGGCTGGCGAGACGACAGGAAGCTGGAACACCGGCTGCACCAATAGCACAATATCCACAAACGTCAGATCTTGATCGTAGAATTCCAAGTATCGAGACAGGCTTGATTCTATACACCAGCCAAGGCAACAATCTCAGCAAGAGAGGATATGAGTACCGGAAATATCTTGATGGTGCAAATCTCTTCAGGCCATATATCATCATAGGACCTGGCCACCCAATGTGTCAAGTAGCCAAAGAACCCAATCCTCCCCTGCCTCTCGGACTTGTCTACAGATCAGGGTTTTGCCCCTTTAGCTGCGAAGCATGGCATGTAGAGAGTCACATCGCTCAGTACATCCGACCTCAGACCATCGATAAAAGGATCACAATCTGCAGATTCTCTGTCCTTACTAAAGACTACCCCGACGAACGATGCCCGGGAATTGGTTCGGCTGTAGAAAACTGCCCCTCTAATGAGGAGCAGTTAGTGGCAACAATAAAGGGACAATTGGGGATGACAGATGAGGAAGTGAAGGCACTGCTGAAGAAGGAGCGTGAAATACCATTACCGTGCAGCTCACAAGATCAAGGAACCTGGGAGGATGTAAGCAAAATCCATCTTCTATCCCTTATACCCAGCTTGTATATTTGCTGACCTGCCTGGTAGTGCAAAGGTGGTTCCATATTAGACTTGATATGAGATGGAGCGAACTTGGTGGATTAAACAGTAGCCGCAGATACAGAGGCTCGCCAGGAGTAATATACATGTCGCAAATATCTTGTGGAAGTATTTTGCTAACCCTCGAAAATCGATATATCATTGCCAAAGTCAGAGTAATGTTCTCCAAAGTAAGCAGGGTCGTTGTGCTGTAACTATCTATGGCAAATTGCATGCAAGAGATACTGCTTTCTCAGGCTGTTCCTGATTAATGTCTTCAAAAACTCATTGTGCCGTATGGTCAGGCGGGATTCGTAAATTTTTGATGATACCTGACGCAAAAACATACAGCACCAAGGATTCCCGCGTGGTCACCCACCGCAGTACTAACTTGGCGATTAGAAGCTTGACTATGGGAGAGCGGACGGGATCCCGTATATTCTTCAATCTATGGCCGTATGTGACGTTTCTTCAAATCTAATTTATTTGAAATTCAACGCCCATCAAGTTAATCGAAGTATCGAATCGACTCGGAGTGTCAAGCTTGCAAGCGCAAGTCAGTTAATTTGAGCAAAACTAATGCAGCCTACTTGATCTCCGAACACCATGCGAGCCATTCATTCTCTTTCACTTTAACAATTCATATCATACGTCCGAGGCCTGCTAGATTAGCAGAGGTGAATATGTACTCGTACATATGATTGGCGCCTTAAAAATCTGAAGAATCAAAACTGCAGCATGCGGAGACATATCGACACATATCAAAGCATTGCAGCCTAAGTCATAACCGGGACCGGCATTGAAAGCAGCTTCGAACTGTCCCTGCTCGTAGCTGTTATCGAATTCCACCATGCCATCAACATCAGCATTTCCCGACTGGTTTCGCAGACCGCCACCTCAAACACACCCGAAGGCTTATTACAACCCGAAAGTTTACAACCCGAGAAAGCGCACGCCCTTCCTTGAGCTTCCAAACGAGGTCATCCACCAGATTGTAATAGACCTCGTCAGCGTCAGAATCTATATCAGTCTCATGCTGGCAAATCGACGTCTTTACTTGCTTCTTAGAGCTCGCTACACTTGGGAACGCTTTGTCAAGCAATGGTTCAGAAACCATGCTGGTCCGTGGTTGGTCGTTGGCGAGAAGGGGGATGTGGTTCCTCTGTTTGAGGCTGTATGGGATACGTTTCTCTGTGCCACGAGTCTGAAATTCTGGCAGTTGGATGTGCGCGGCCGGTCCAGTTGGACGAAGAAGGGCAGGCCTCGGAGTGTGGAGTTTGAGTTGTGGCGGGAGGGAGAGATGGTGAGCCGGTTTGTGATGCCCGCTCTATGGATTCGGCGTTTAGCGCGATGGAAACGAGACTGGCCCTCAAGGGCGGAGTATAGGGTATTCGAGCGTGCTCTTCTGATCGAGCAGCTGAATGACGGATGCAGAGAGGAGATTAGGACTTCCTTTTTTGAGAGAGAATGTTATTGGAGGTTAGTGGTGACTTCGATCAACTTGGAGTCTTCAATAGTGAATTGAGAATGTATGCGAAGGATATAGATGGCCATATTAGGGCACCCTTGGGCGTACATGATTGTTGGTGTGCTTCACCTCCTGCTTTGCACCTTTCAGTCAGGGGTAGTAAGAAAGACAAGTTCAGAGAATACAGGATTGCTCAACGCTTTTATCAGTGCAGCCAAATCAGAGCTAACCGGAAGCAAGTCAATGTATCATTACATCGCAACAAATTTTCGTAAGCCCTACGAAAAATGCTTTGTGGTATACCCAAGGAAACAAGCAAGATACCCAAACTCCAAATGAAAACACAAGACCAATGAAAAGCCGAAAACTATATGAACTTCTGTCCAACTGCACAGCAAGCTAGCAGAGCCTATTGGCTCACGCATTATGTCCTTCCCACGGACAATCACCAACCAGCTCACCCCACCAAACGACACCGTTTAGTGGAGATCATCAGCGGTCGTGTAGTTGATTTTGCTATAATCAATGCTCGTCATACTTGAGCTCGCCCCAGTACTGTTTCCTGGCGTTCTCTTCCGTCTCCAACTGTTGTCCACTTGCTCATCTCGCCATCGCTGACTGAGAATTCTGAGTGCTGGTAAACAAGCACCATACATGGCCACGTAGGTCTCAAGAATGAGCAAGATGCGAGTCAAATTCTCGAGATTGAGAATCAAGGCAATCGTGCGCACTATGGTGATGATAACGCAGGTCGTACCAACGGCGATGAGGACAAAGGTTGGTCGACGGTCGGGCTTGCCGAGACGGAGGGCACGGATGACGAGGGTTGCAATGATCATGAGCATAAGGTCGGTGGCAATGTCGACGCCGGCGATGAGAAACTCGTTGGTTACAATGAGAGAGCCTGGGTGCTTGAATTCGACGAGCCTGATGGAGTTGTTAGCCTCTCTCCTTGTCCGTTATTCGGGTCTGGTTGTCACTTACTGCATGTCATACTTGTAGCTAAGCCAGAGGGAATGGACGGTGCCAAAGACGATGAGCGAGACAATGGTGAGAGCAGTATGGGCGTAGATTAGGATACGGCAAATTTTGGAGAGATGGATTTTGAATTCGTAGTAGATGGCGACGAAGGCAAGCTTGACCATCCAGACTCCGTAGAGGAGCAGGGCACGACGGACATAGAGTGACTGTTTGACATTAGTTTCTACACCCAAGGCCGGAAATGGGATACTCACCACCATGAACTTTGTATAGATATCCTCAAAATCAATAATAATCTCGAACAGTAATGGCATAAGCGGTTCGAGTTGTGGAAAGAACTCCATCGTCTGGTACCGCTCAATCCGATCAATTAACCTGAAAGAGTCGCGATGCATAAAGAGACCAATAAAATAGCACACAAACGTGGCTGAACATAATATCGTTCCGCAAATGATGAAGAAATCGGACACTCCTCGTGGTGACCACCATTTGTACTTCAGGCGCTTCAACACCTGGAATCGCAGTGCAACCAAGGCAAACAATATGGCGTTGATAAAGACCATCACGAACTGGAAACCGGGATGGTAGAGAGAGTCGTGGTAGATTCCAGCCATCTCACCGGGCTCGTACTGCTTCGTTGTGTTGCGAGGAGGCTCATCGTCCGACGACCATCCTTGAGGTTGTGCCATTTTCGGTGGATTTTGGTGGACTGTCGTATCGTGGGAGGATTCCACCAATCGATGTTTGTTCGCTTCAGGACCTCGATTCAGACACACTCGAGATTGTTGCTGCTATCGACTGAAGACTTGCGGTGAAGCCCAGGATGTTGGAGATGTCGTGAGAGTGAGGAATGGGAAGGAAAACCGAGAGGGTTGGGGTGGGAGCGGCTTTTGAATGGGAAGGAATGCAGAGCGTAAGCATCGGGGTGAACGGTATGCACGTTCCACCCGGCATCTGTAATGAAGCAGTAAACGGCATGGTGAGAGGCGCGTAGAGGAGAAATCTAAGTACGAAATGGTAAGCTCTGGCAGGTTGGGGTAAAGATAGTGCAGGGATGGGGAGTAGCTGCATACTGTAAAGTTATTTCCCACCTCCTTCCCAGGCGAAAAGTGCGGTTTCGATAATTCGGACCCGATAAAAGTTGTCCTGGAAAGCGTGGTGAGTGGATGTCAAAGCCTAATTTTAGGCTGCTCGTCACACTTCTAACCGCGCTTACTGGGTTTCACAGCCTTTTCTTGCAAGACACTGTTAGTGCTGACCGATGTGCAACGCTCTCTGCCTCAATCGCCATGCTTGCGATGTTTGAGATTCAAAGATTCACTTTTGACATATGGCGTCGTCAAGATGCTCATAGTTACATAGCGAATCTAATTGATGAAAGGCGGATACTGGGAAAGCTAGAAGCGCAACCATGCTAGAAGTAAGGCACGGTACATGACTGTAGAGCTTGTCAAGTTAGCAAACGTGTTGCAACTCGTTACTCACCGTAGGGCTGAATCTCAAACACTCCAGTTATTTAAACGACTTGAGTACATACTTAACCTCAAATTTGAACGCACAAAAGGTGCCAATTTTTACGGTCACATATTTGGCTTGCCTGTGGATACAGAAATAGGTGTACTTATTCGATGGGACAGTAGACAATATGCATATGTCCCGTTGCGCATTGCCGGAAAGCCGAGTTTCTGAGAGTGGCGGAGACGAGGTATCAGTATCAGTACGACGAGTCACCAAATTATACCTATCATACGGCTTACCGGGAGGGAAGGACTTACGTGCTATATAGCATCATCACGGCGTACTGAGCTGGACATGGAGCCTCAGCTTGCTAAAGGGATCGTTACCTGAGTATGAACCTATCCATCTGCTTCCTGTGCCGATCACTGTCCAGGCCAGGGTCCCATATGGACATGTCGATCCTATGTACGGAACGGACGCAACCACTCCAAAGTGCCATTTTTCCTATACAATACTTGTACTGAAAGGCATTCAAGTCCAGAAAGCTCACCAAAGCTTGAGTATCTGATGATCAACGGTCTATGCATCTATGTACTTGTAGTGGTCGAATACTGTACTCGTACCGGTACAAACCCGCCCGATATGAGGCAAAGCTTGCAGTGCAGCATCAAATTCACGAATCCAGAGAAACGAGAGCATCGCCCTCATCCACAATCACAAAGGTTAAATTGAAGGACACTCCTGTGTGGGGGTCAAGTGGGCGGAGAGGTTCGCCCAAAAAAGTCTTGCGGCTGGGTAGAAGCTTCGAAGCCAAGCACGCTAACGCATTCCATCTTAGCTCAGCTTCACAGGTGCTCGCTCAACTTTCACCACTCCAAATCATTTCCGATCTTTCAACTCCACCAAAATTGTCCCTGCGCCATCCAACCTTTCCGCCATAACATCACCATAGACGACTTATCCCCATATCATTAATCGCTACGACTTATCTTTATAATATACCATCCACTTTCAGTTACTTTCTTTGCTTCAGTATTCCTTCAGCTACATACTTAGTTTCTGCATCCTCATCTTCGTTCGGAACGCGCAATTCCATCAAGCCACGGCCTTTACCTTACCGCCTCAAGGCAACCAAGTACCCGAAGCCATTCCAGACTCGACCCAGCGATAAACAACCAGCACTAAGTCGCCGCACCCGCCAGACTGTACGGAAGGAGAACGCCCCGCCCCATCTCGCCCGGCCCTACCAATTGTCAAATTGTCCGTAAAGGATTTAGCAGAGTCGCAGTTAGCCGCGCTGGTACAGAATAGAACGACGCTGTAGCACAGGCCGAAAGGTAGTCAAGCTGAATCGTGTGTAAGGGCCGGGAGAGCTGTGGAAGATGGTAGCTAATATTCCGGCGCGTCTATAGAACAAGACTTCCTCCTCGACCCACTCGTCTTGCCGGCTGCGGCCTGCCTCAACCCTCCTGATTACCCCCCAGTCCCCGCTGGTCCGACTCCTTTCAACAAACTCGACGCGACCTAGATCACAATGAGCAATCCAATAGTTCCTAATGGCATCGCGAATCCGCAAATGCTTGCTTCACGTGGTGGGCCGCAGCAACCTCTCTACAGGCCTCAGGGCATGCCACCGAATGCCGCCGGCAACGACAACTATCTCCTCCAATACCAACAGCAACTCCAGGCTTCACAGCTAAATGCTGTCTACGCGAATATGGCCAATGGTGGCATGCAGAACCCGGCAATGATGGGGATGCCACCAGGGATAGTGCAGAGCTCGCCTATGGGTCCTGGTGGTCCTGGTATGAACATGGCTGCTGTGGCTGGGATGGGACAGATGGTCGGGAATGGCCCGGACGGGAGTATGATGGGTCAGCCGAACCAGGGTAGGCACTCTCCTTCATTGACGGACTAGGTGCGGGCTTTGCTAATCTGCCATGAGTAGCTATGATGTCCATGCCACAGCAGGTTCCTTCTCAGCAAGCGCTCAGCAACACTCCACATGCCACGCCGATACCGAACCAAAAGACTGGTCCTACACCGCCTGTACCGTCCTCTGGGAATCCAGCTGCCAACAACATTGCCCTGCAACAGCAGCAGCTGCTTATGGCTAGGAAAATGGAAAGTAGCAATAACCAGAAACTAGAGCAGGCACGGGTGGCGCTGCTATTAGAGATCAATGCCGAATTGTTGAACGAGCGCATCCAGTTCATCAGCGCGAGCCAACAAAAGCCAGATACTGTCGAACCAGCAAATAAGAATGCGTCAGTACACCCTGTGCACTTGGGCGCGTTGTGCTAATCCCAAGCAGTGTTCTGAAACGCCTTCAGTCCAACCTGGCATATCTAGCAGCTCTCGCGGACAGGAACCACAAGCCTGGGGTGTCAATCCCTACCGTGGAACTTACACCACCACCAGATATGCCTCAGTTGGTCGATCCCTACAAACGGCTTGCAGAGCTCTTTGCAAACATCAAGATGCAGCAAGCCCATCAAGTGCAACAACATCAGCAGCAAGCTCACCAGCAACAACAGCAACATATGGCCCAGCAGCAGCAGCAGCAACAATTACAAGCTCAACAATCCCAACAACAGGCGCAGCAACAACATCAGCAACAACAGCATCATCACCATCAGCAACAACAGCAGCAACAGCAACAACAGCAACAACAACAACATCAACAACAACAGCAACAGCAGCACCAACAGCATCAAGCCCAGCAGCAGCAACAACAACAACAGCAGCAGCACCAAGCTCAACACCAACAACAGCAACACCAACAGCATCAGGCTCAACAACATCATCTTCAGCAACAAGCCCAGCAACAGCAACATCAGCAACGCCAGGCCGCAATGCAGCAACAACACATGCAAGCCCAAGCCGCCGCCCAACACGCTCAATCTCAACCTATCCCACCCAACATGTCCCGTCCTGTCTCCCGCCCAACCCCGAAAATGTCACCTCACCACCCACCACCCTCACCCATGACTTCAGCCGGCTCCCCACCTCAAATGCTCCCCTCGCAAGGTCCTCAAGGTCCACCCCAACAACAGCAGCCACAGGGCCAAATGATGCCACCACACATGATGGGTCCGCCCCAAGGCGGCATGCCCGGCATACACCCTCAACAAGCGCTCCTCATGCAGCAGCAACAGCAAGTCGCACATCAACAAGCCATGGCTCGTGCACAGCAACAAGCAAGCATGCATCATCAGCAACAGCAGCAGCTCCGGATGCAGCAACAAATGATGGCGAATGGAATGATGAATCCTATGGCAATGAACGCAGCAATGGGGATGCAACCCGGTATGCAGCCCGGCATGCAACCAGGCATGCAGGGACAGGGTCAGCCAGGAATGATGATGCCGCCGCAAGGACAGCAGGGGCTTGGCTTCATGGGCGATGCGAGTGGCGGTATGCCCAATACATGGAACGGAAGCTGGCAGGGTGCCTAGTGCCGAGCACGCGTGGCTCTGTGAGATAAAGGGGACTGTGTTGTTATTAGCAAAGGAAGTTTACTTTGTGTGTATATTTTCTTGGGTTGAAGACTTACGGGGAAGACTGAACTATACCCATATGGCGGTTTCCGTTTTTTGTTCTAGATTGGTTGGTGTATGGATGTCTGGTTGAGTTGGGATATGGCGAGGCTCTTACTTCATTATTGGTTCGGCTTTTAGGGATGATCATCGGGGCTTTCTTTCATACTTCTGTATTTTGATACGCTTGAATTATAAAGGTTCTTTTGCTTACGTCCAGGCTATATCGGGTGTCCATCGTGCTCCTGGTCGTGTTGAGGTGTTATCGGGACTGATGTGTTTTGTGTGTGTTGTCTGATTCTTGAGGAAATGAGGTATTGTGGCCTAGGCCAGGTCTCTTGCCCTGGACGAAGTTTTCTTCTCCGTATGACTTGCGCAGGCGATTGCAATTGCGGGCTTCTTCCGAGTCGCTTCGACCTGACATCCGACCATCGTGTTCTCCTGTCGTCAATCTCGGTAACCAATATTTGCAGCAAGAAACGGATATGAAATCTGCATGGCAATGATTTTGACACATGGTCTACAAAAAGAATATAACTCTCCTAGCAACCCATAAAACAGTATTAATCCAACTACCAAATCCATGGCAACTTTCAAATATAACAATCATGGGGTATTCAAAAAAGCATGCCAGAGAGGCTTCGCGCGAACGTCCCAAAAGATCACATCCTCCTCGCTTTTGCCCATGAACTCCAGGCGCTGTTTCTCCCTTTCATCTGACCATTTGCGTGTATCAACCCAAACAACAAGTGTAGCTTCGTCCACGCGCCTGATGGACCTTGGAAGGACACCATACAGAGAAGCGGCAAGCAGCCTGGCAGAATTCTCATCCAAATCACCTCCGCTCACAATCCCATCACCCAGGTCTAATAGGTTCTCCAACTTCTGGCAGTGCTCACCGTACAACGACCTATGGCGCGCAGTGTATGATCCTATGAAAATTCTCCTATCCAGGAATACTGCCTCAACGGTTGTGACGTCCCACGCGGGTACAATATGTCCTGCTATGTCCCAACCCGATCCTCTGGCCGCGGAAATAGACGGTCTAGCCAGGAGGCTCCACATGGGATTCTGCCTCGCAAATTCTGCAAAGTCAAGATCTTCACCAAGACACCTGATGGTTCGGTGGATGAGATTGGCGAGGTCAGAGTCTTCGAAATAGTTGGCCATAACTGCGTAAGGGTCTTCGGTAACCTCTGAGCTCGGGTGGACCTGGTTCTTTTCGTTTCGGGCCTCGGGAATAATGCTCTGGGTGTCGACCAGACTGGGTTTCTTGTCCTCCTTAGTCTTCTCGGGCAGCTCCTTTGTTGAAGTAATCTTGTGGTCGGAGGTGGACTTGGTCCTGGTGCGGTTCGGGTCGAGAATAGCAAATGGACGAGAGGCGGAGGATGGAGTGCTGCTAACCCCGGACTCCCAGTCGGCAGCATCAGGCTCGCTGTCGTCGCCGTGCTTGTTGATAGTCTCGTCGATGATGCGCTCCTGTGGAGGAGAATGAACGTTGCACCAGTCCGCATCGACATCCTCTTCAATCATCTCAAAATCCTCGTCGTATTCGTCCATTTTGAGAGCTACCGGGAGAATTGGCGAATTTGGTTATGAAGGTTAGGAAGAAAATGGAAGTTGTTTTGAAGGGCAGAAATTGCGACTTTGTGAGGGACTCGAATGGTAAGCGAGAAGAAGGTTGTTCGAAGGTGGAATACTATGAGCTGTCAAAGTTAGTCCGATGAGGAAGTCGAAGCCTACAGCTTCTAGAATGTTTTTAGCAGGAGTTACTTCCGGGTTGGGTAGTCTGTTTAGACTTCGGGCAACTCCGATACATGATCTTGGCTCGACAATCACTTCCTTTTCCGTTTCCTTCGACATAAGGCTAACGGCATGTTTTGCATTATCTAAACTTGGACGATCATGATGTGGAGGTCCCGCATCCCCACATAAACCAGTTCCGCTTTTGATTTATTCACCGGCAACCAAAAGAAGGCCATGCTTTCCAATTACCTGTATCTGACTAACAGTTACCGTTGCTTATCACGTAAAACCGCAACACATCTGGTATTCTCGTCGTATTAGGTTCCAGGCGCGGCAATGCAAAGGCTGATCTCCCGTCATTCGGGGGAGAGAACAGAATTGACGTCATACATCTTGAAAAGTGGAACGGATGATTGTGCCGTCACTGAGTGCGGCGGGAACTCTATATAAGAAGGCCTTGCTTGGCCTTTGAAAGAAGCAGTTGAATCTGCAGTACTGACAAAAGTACACACTAAGGACATTCTACTAGTACGACACAGAGTCGATATCGCCAGCTCGAACGACTTTATCAACGAACACTTGACGATTTAACGCAGAACGAAACGACACGATGGGTCTCATAGATCTACTGCATAGGGCAGCAGACTATGCCCTCTCCTACTGCAAACTCATTCAAAACCGCGAAGTTGGCTGGCAGACCGTGGATCGCAAGGTACCGCCCTCAATTTATCGACTTTGGTCAAACAAGTACTTCCTTTCCAAAATGGGAACTGACAAAACTTGAACATTCAGACAGGCAAGCTGATGCGCGAAAAGCAACCCCTTCTCAAGAAGTTAAAGCTCCTCATCCTCTTCAACCCACTTCTCGAATGGATTGACCTCACCCGAGCCATGCGTGTCTACCTGCACGATCAAGCCATTAAAGGAGGAAAGGAGGAACAATCCACCAAATCCAAGTCTCAGATCAAGGAATTTGTCAAGTTTTACGGCATCGACATGGAGCTGTTTGAACCCAGCGATATCAATGCCTACCCCAACTTTCAGGACTTTTTCATCAGGAAGCACAAGGCTGGTACACGCCCGATTTATCAGCAAGAGAATGGTGTACGTACCTCTATATTTCGAGCTTCCGTTTGCAAAGCTCATTATACTGACACTAGAAACGCAGAGCATCGCCACATGTGTCGCTGATTGCAGGATGGTCGCCTACGAAACCGTATCACTCGCCCAAAAGATTTGGATCAAAGGCAAGAACTTCTCCCTCGCCAACCTTATCCAGGACGAAGAAAAGGCCAAAAAATGGGCCGACGGCTCGGTCGCTTCCTTCCGTCTCTCTCCACAGGACTATCATCGCTTCCACTCTCCTGTGCGCGGTCGTGTCAAGTGGTGGAAGTCGCTCCCAGGCGATTATTATCTCGTCGACCCGCTATGCATCCGCTCCGACATTGACGTGCTATGTATGAACGCCCGATCCATTGTCTGTCTCGAGACTGAAGAGTTTGGCGAGGTGCTGTTTACGGCCATTGGAGCGGCTCAGGTCGGAACTGTCAAGTTTAGTGAGAAGATTACAAAGATGGAGGGAGCATGGTTTGAGAAGGGAGAAGAGATTGGGTTCTTTGAGTTTGGAGGTAGCTCAATTGTCGTGGCCTTTGAGCCTGGGAGGATCCAGTTTGATGATGATCTTGTGCAGCTTTCGAAGCAAGCGTTGGAGGTTGATGTTGAGGTTGGTATGAGTTTGGGAAAGGCCACAAAGGCGTAAGGTCATGGGGGCTGTACTGTCGTTGTTGCAAAGTTTGGAGTTTGGGATCCGGTTTTGGTTGTATGTCTTTTATCTGCAATACCATATTTGTGAGCGTTTGGAACACGAAACGAAGTTTGGGACTTTCTGAACAGTATCTCTGTGATTCATCCAGTTGTGATTTTCGTGATATGTTTGAAGGTCGTGATTAACGTCGACTTCGAGTTGCTAACTCAAGCTCAGTTCCACCAGTTTCGTCCAGCGTCCACTTCAAGACCAGAATCACACTTTAGTTAATACGCAGTTGATCTCGTCGTAGGTATGGTTCAACTGGGCAAAGACAAGATGCCTGTGGACAAGACCAACTGGCAAGGCATACTAGTTCCAAGATGTGTCGTCTCGATTTCGAACGTGCTGGAAATCTTGATTGCTCTTGGCCAACAACGGTGTCAAATGATAAATCTTATCTTGATCTTTCTGAAACACTGGTCACCATCTGCAGGACCTTCAGCTTTGACTCTGGGTCCCATCTCTTTCTTCCCGAATTTCCGTCCGCCAGCCCCACCGATCTCGACCCAAATCTCCACAAATCTCCGCCCATCATAACTTCTTCCTTTTCTTTTGCTTTTGCTCTACAAACATACCGACCCAGCGACATTCCTTTTTTTAATTTGAAGCACTATTTTATGGATTAATTGTAATAAACGACCTCAACACCACGTCACATCTTCCCCCTAAAGGTCTTTCGCTTCAATCTTCAAGATCCTCTGGCAGGCATTTTAACGTTACCGCAAATCGGGTATCCCAACTTCTTTTGTTCTGAACCGTCATCCAACCCGTTACCGTTCAACGATGCCCCGACGACTGAAGCTTCTCCATCGCCATCACAACCGACGAACACCGTCGACAGAGAGTGCGAAATCGGAAGCAAAGGGCACAAATGGCACCACAGAAAGGCCTGCAGCAGACTCGTCCTCCACCGCCGCTTCTCTCCCGACACTGCAGTTTGGCACACCCATAGGCAGCTCGTCAACCCTCGTCTCCAGCACGCCGCCTACCGCTCTTCTCGACAGCCGGCCGAAAGCGCTGAGTAAACCGTCTCTGAGCGAGCCTCTGGTCACCGACATCCACCATGGCCTCACGACATCTTCCACCACCTCTCTCCATCTCGCCGCCAGTCCAGTAACACCCATCAACACTCACTCTTCGGACCAGAACACTCCGTCACCAAAAGGACGAGTCCCACCACCTCGCTCCAACACGCTCCCTCTACCACTAGCAGCAATTCCAAAGACGAATAGCAGCTCGTCTCTGTACAGCTCCTTCCAGAAAGAGATGGCGGCCTCTGCGACTGCAACAAAACTCAATGCCAAAAAGTTCCTCAACCCTATGGCGCTCTTGGGGCGTAGAAAGTCTACCCAGTACGACGATGGAGGTTCCCACAGTTCAAAGAAGGACAAGAGCAAGAAGAGCAAGGATTACGAAGAGCCCAGCTACAACCCACACATCATCTATGCTACCAGACACCCGGATTGGTCATCGCCATCCAAGCGGACATCGACAGTAGACGACACGCTCGCTAACCCTCCTCGCCTGAGCCTCCAGACGACCTGTGACACAACCACGCCCATCCCGATACCAAAAAATGTCGAAAAGACTCCGGTGTTCAAGGAATGTTTTGATGATGCAGACATACCGTCAAAGAAGACGTTGGAAGCCGAACGGCTGGAGGGCATACATACGGGCTTGGAAGCTTTAACCTTGGGTGGAACCGGCAAATCGCAGCAGTTCGATAAAAGCTTGGAAATACCCAAGTTTGGCGAGAAGAAGACGGTTAAGGACTCGACACAACAGGATAGCGACTCGCTTGCAGCCTATGAAAAACAGCTGAGGGAAGGTGTTACGCTACAGGATAAAGGAAAGAGTCTGCCGAAACGGTTACTCAGCAACGCTTCAAGGTTCAGTTTTGAGGTTAGCAGTATTGCTGATTCCAGCCACGAGAATCTGAATGAGACGTCAGAGAAAGTCGATCAGGATGGGACTTCGGATTCGTTTGAGGTCATTTCAAAGACTGAAAACAACGAGACTGCAGAGAATGGATCGGGCGCCGTGGGGTTGAATCGTAGGAAGCTGTCTTCTAAGAGAAAGGTCGTTCGGAATAGATGGAGCAACTCGGACTTTTCGGATCTGGAGGAAGAAATGGCCAACGGGACCTATGATATCGACGACGACGATATGTATTTCGCCGACGACAACATTCTTGAAACATTTGCAGATTATTCGGAAGATGCACCTGCTGTGCGTGGATTGGGGGATGAGCCAATAGAGGAGGAGGTAGAGGAGGAGGACGTACCAAGTACGATGATCGACTCTGAATCGGAAGGCCAGACCACACCTCTGCCCATGCTATCGAACACTGCACAAGAGCCGGCGACTGCTGCTGTGGGTATGCTGGGAAATACAAAGTTCGACAACACATCGCACTTTTCTTTATTGACACACCCACACAATCGAGAAGAGGGCGGAACTCATACTCCGGACAATGGGCCAGCCATGCCGCCATTCCTTAACCCGATCGGCGCTGGACTTCCACAGGATGGAGAAGCCCAGTTTTATGCTCTCGATGGAACCCGCTGCGACCAAAGAGGACAACCATTGTCTCTCTCCGCCCTGACCTACTCTCTGACACAGTACCAACTTCAACAAAAGGCAAAGGAAGAGTCTGGCTTTGATTCGGCCTATGAAGACGAACCCACCAGTTTCCAGTTTGATGACTACGATGACGATGACGACCCCATCATTGCGGCCGCTAACGCTGAAGCTCTCGCATCGGACCAGGACAATTACTATGGTTCTGAATTCAACTTTTACGCCACCTCTTCCGGCTCCTCCTCTACCGAGTACGTAGCGGGAGGCTATTTTGCCCCTTCACAAGTATGGCCTGGCAAACCTGGCCTCGGCATCTTCCGTCAACCATCCCTCACTCCAATCTCGGAGCGCTCTGAATGCTCGTACAGAAACTCCATGGTCGGAACGCTCTCGCCCAACATGGGACTTTCTCCCAATCTTTCCTTCTTTCCCACATCCCCATCCTTCCACCCAGGTCATTCCGTTCAGGGTGTTGGCGGGACCCCAGACCAGGAAATGTCTCTCTCGCAGCTCCTCAAATTCCACAATGATCAGCTACAGCAGCGGCCTCAGTCTCCTCAGTCGATTCACTCCATTGCGCCCCAGCCACTCCCCCACTCTTCCACTCCACAGCAACCTCAAAACTTTCAATCTCATCAGCAGCTTTCGTCACCATATCACCATTCTAATTACCCTATATCCGATCTCGCTATGGGCGTAGCAGGTGCTTACGATTACAACGGAAACGAAGACCTCGATGACTACGAGGCTGAGTGGGACGATGATGGCTTTGATTTGGAGCAGGTTACGAGCTATGATGCCGAGTGGGAGGAGGAGAGGCAGAGAACAAAGGTTAGTGCTATTGGGGCCGGTCTGGGGTTGGGACTTCAGTTGGGAAATGTGCCGGTTGGACAAGAGGTGGCTGTCAAGCATGAGTAGTACTTTTTGAAGAGATTGTGGATGGAATGGGCGGATATGTGCGTTGTAAGGTTTGGCGGCGGGAGTGTTTATGAGTGATGTATCAGTCGTGGGATTCTGGCGTCGGCAGGTGCTGGGAAAAAGTGAAGACTTGCCGTGTTTTGTCAGTGGCGTGGCGGTGGGGGGGTGGCATTTGTCCTTGTTATTGTTTGTTTGCGACATTTTGTCCTGGAGTTTTTGGTGTTTGCTTTCACTGTCGTTTTCCGGTTCGATCATGGGCTCTCTTGTCTTGTGAGTTGCATGGATTGAGTGTATCTATTGTCTTTTCTCTCTTTTTTCTTTTTTCTTCTGCCCTTTTTTCAATTATTCTTCTTCGATTGAAAACGTTTGGCGATAAAGCAAGCGTGTCTTGAAGTAAGTATGGATATAATATTGTCTTGGTAGATTTGAAGCTGGGCCCGGCGGATTTGCAAAAATCAGAAACTTGTTTGGTGTACTCGGTGGGTTAAGGTGATGGTTAGCATGAGGCACTGTAGTGAGGTAATGGTAATGGCCTCTTGATAGGTGGAGCTTAATAGATGCATTTTCATTATAATAAGATGATAGGGTGTTGAGCTGAGGTTATGATGCTAAATAACTTAAAGTTAAGTAGCTCTTGACTGTCTAATATTTGTCTACTTCATGGTCGGTGTCATTGCCCACAGCAGTTTCATCGTTGGTAGAGTGCGAAATTCGAAAAGTAGAGCAAAAAAAAAACATACAACACCGAGGATTCCCGCGTGGTCACCCACCGCAGTACTAACCTGGCGATTCGAAGCTTGCCTATGGGAGAGCGGACGGGATCCCGGATTCTCTTCAATCTATGGTCGTATGTGCCAGTGTCAGCACCCCTTCAGTATATAATATCTATTCAGCTCAAGAAGATGATGTCAACAATATTTCCAGTGTTCAGACACGCCGACATCCGGGGTCTCTTCGTGAGGCATCAGCGTCAACTCCAGAGCTCTGACCATGGTAATTCTGATGTTTTTTGATTGTGAGAGAGCCGCTATCCCCGACTAGTGAAGATTGATCACACTCAGAACGGTACACCTCCATATCAATATTACTTTTCGTGTTCGGACCCGATGGACTCGGGTTCGCAGCCCTTGCGCAACTCTGTTAGAATATTCCATGCATCCAAAGTAAGTTCCCGCTGCATGCAGCATCCCATCGACATATTCAACGAGAAACATAGTCGGTACTGAAGTACTTACTTACTTGAGTTATAGCTCGGTGGACCTTGGGTCCATGTACCTAGGATATATCGGATATTAAGCACTGGAAGTTGACGACGATAACTATTTATGTACTTTGATACTCTCAAGCTGAAAGTAAGCTTATAAGGTCTCTAGATAGTAGACAGTCAGCATTAATAGCATTATACTAATATTGCTGTTATACCTATGTTTACGTATTACTGCACAAGTACTCTCTCGTAGAGCTCGTGTAGAGGTGCCAATAAGCCTGCATGCATCTGTGTGTCATACTATATAGACTTACGGCCGCATACACACATAATAAACTGGATTAGAAGAGGAAGAAGAAAGCTAACTATGTAAGGTACCACTCTGACGTGTGACGACGTGACTTATCGTCGCATCCCCCTTACATCTGTTTCAAAGCACCAACGTTGCAACAACGTTGCCTTCCGGTTCGCAACGGTGGCGTATTCGTGTCAGTGGAACTTCTAGAAAGCGATCACGTACTTCAGAACTGGTCCGTACTAGAGAAGGTTTTCATGCAGTATGCGCCGGTTATATAATTATACTCCTCCAGACTTAGTTGTTCGTAAACAAGCACTGTACTGAATCGGGCTCGGGCTCGGGCCCATGTTAGAAACTGGCCTTTGAAATACAACTACGGCATTTTGCATTAAGTTAAGTACAAGTACATGATCCAGCCTTCTCTTCGGCCCTTAGCTTTCCGTTTTAGTTTTCGTCGAGATCGATAGCTCAACAGCAATTACATAGCCTGCCTGTGCCTCCTCCTCTCTTTGTATTCCCGTAGTCGACAATGCCGTGGGCTAGCTTCATAAGCACGCCCTCAATAGTTACCTTCTCCGGAGAATCTGGGAAAACTCGTGTTTGTGACCTTTGCGGAGATGGCACTCAGCTATTTTCGACTTCGCCGGGGCTTTTGCAAATTTGTGAAATTCCGGCCGCACAGTTGAGTTCTCTAGAGAGCGAAATAAACCCTTCGAATCTTCAACCGCTGAGACGAAGTGACAGCGATGGCTCATCGGTATTTTGGCATGGCATAAACAGTGGCGGGCTCAACGTTAAGGATACTGGCGTCTGCATTTGGTGATATAATGCTGCAGGTGTCATAAATGTAGCCATCATCGGGTACCTGAGTTCCAAGGCAGCCCAGTAAGCCTCTGATACAACCGTACCAGTACTTAGTAAAGTACTAGCCACCAAGTAAACATATTCTTTCTGCGAAACTGTCACAAAAGCAAGGTACTTCATTAAAATCTGGTGTTTTATACTTAAGGTATTCGATCGATCGACCGTTGTCGAGAAGTTGATCGTACCGAGCTATACTGACAAAAATGAGTGCTTTGGTCGACAGTGGATTACTACCGAAAGGAGCAATGGTGTTCTTGGCTTGGCGACCGGAACGTCGGTTCAGCTTGGGGCCAAAGACCCACAGTCAGCCTATGTAACTTCATAATAATAAAGGTTCCCGATATCAAGAGCAAGTACTTATATTCTACCAGATCGGCCTATCCGCGGTACTCGTGGAGAACCCGTAGAGTCAAAGGGGTATGGAAAGCGCATTCTCGTTGGTATGTACGTTTCTTGGCGATAGCCACACCAGGAACCGAGTATGTATCCATACTTTGTTCGAATCTTGTAGGTAGCCGTACAGAAGACTGTTCCTCAAATATCGAATGCTTGAAGCAGATATTTGCTCAACCAGCAATCTTGCAAGGGACCGAGAAGAATTTCCGCGTTATGTCAGCCATGCATGCATATATATAAGTATATGTACAAGTTCCGTTGTGTTTTGCGAGTGTGCCTCGGAGGAGAGTCCCTTGCTTCCGTTTCATACAACCAACACCTGCTCGCTCCCGGTGACAAACAGGACATGGTCCGATTCGGGAATCAATCAGTTACAACTAGTGGTTCAATTGAAACTTTGAATGAAAGTGCGTTTGCTTCAATCCTGATTCCTGTTGGGGGTTCCTATAAAGTCATCAGGTTTGCCCTCTTTTCTCCATCAGCTTCAACACGTCAACACTTCCACTTCTATTATCTACCAACAGTTGATTCAAGCCAGATAAAATGGGAAACAGTATGCATGCCTCTTTCCCACTCTTCTTCCACCAGGCGTAGAATTCAAGTTGGAAACGCTTCTTGTAAAGCCAGAGCTAACAGAGATTGTCTTATGTAGCTTACGGAAAAGGAAAGTGCGCACACCTTTGGGGTGATTACCCTTGCCGTGTCACCAGCTCCGACCTCGACCAGATCCGAGCCACAATCCTCAAGCTTGAAGCCCCCATCGTCGATTCCAACGGCACTGTCCGCATCGCACCCAACGTCAAACCCGGCACGTACACCGTCAAAGTCGACGAGAATATCCCAGCAAGTGGCCTCGATGAGTTCCTCGAGGAACTCGGCATTGCAGACATTACACCTGCGCCTACTCTCGCCCCAGCTTGCCAGCGCAACTGCAAAAACATCATCATCCCCGCCGCCGATGCCAGCCAGCAAATTGTTAAATGCCTTGCGCCAAAGGAGCTGATTCGCAAGGACACCTACGCCGAACTCCCTTCCCTGCTCAATAACTGGAATACAAAGCCGGGAAAGTTCGGTCAAAGAGTTCAGACGATTATCAAGGGTGACGATGTGTTTGTTTGGTGCAACATGAACAAAGATGGCGAGGGAGCGGCACTGGTACCAAGCAGCGAGGAGTATTTCAAGGCTGATGGAGAGTTGCAACGGCGATGTGGTGATAGACGAATTGGAGGAGTCGGAAACAGCAAGACGGGGATTGTCTACGGGAGGTTCAAGGCTGGGTCGGCTTTTAGTTGTGAGAGCTTTTTGCGAGTATAACTGGTATGGCTGAGGCGATTTTGTGAAGACACGCAGAAGGGGCATGGGTGGATTTCCTTACGAATCAGTTAGAAAGCGGTCTGATGGGGTGGTGGTTTGAGCATACTTAATTTACAATGGAGGAATATACTACTCGTTCGGCGCCATGTTTGTGAAAAGTCTGTCAACGAGAAACCAAATTTTTGGTGCTATGTGACGAGTTCAACATCTACACCAAAGCTGTGGAGTGACGATGCCATGCCAATCCTTCCTGTTCGCCGCCATTACCTTAAAGCAACATTCAACTCAAAAACACCCAGTTTAGCCCGGGGAAGCTGAGAGCTTTTACCTGTGTCAAGGTGGATACACGTGGATTAGCCCACGGAGCTGATGGAGGTTACATGCGGATTAGCCCACAGAAGCTGAGACCTTTTTTACACCTGTGTCGAGGTGAGGTGGCTATTATTTACAACCTAGGCCAAGGCTGATCAATCTCGCGGTTTAGCCCACGGAAGCTGAGACCTTTAACCTGGATCAAGGTAAGGTGGCTATTATTGTAGACCTAGGCCAAGGCAGTTCGTCTCGTGGTTTAGCCCACGGAAGCTGAGACCTGTAAACCTGGCCAGGTGTAAATCTCGTGGTTTAGCCCACGGTGCTGAGACCTGTAAACCTGGCCAGGTAACATATTAAGCCTTGTCAAGACGGTGATCTCGCGAAGCGGGATGTAGAAGGGAAAGGGAGTGGGGAACTGAGGGAAGTATAAGTAGAGTCCGGCAGGTGAGACGAAGTAGGGCTTAGGGCAACCTCGATCTGGATCTGGTAGGAGCAATGGTACATGAGAGGAAGGAGAATGCAAGCAATAGCGTGTCGGGAACTTGCTGAATTGAGCGGAACCTGAGTTTTCCTTGTCACTCTTTCCCATTAGCACATAAACATGAGGCACCACACCGTCGAAAAGCTACGAAAATGTTTTACTCCAAGGAGAAAGGAAAGGCAGCCTGAGTAACCATCATCCACTAGTACTCTCAATCATACCGTTTCATTATCATACCATACCTATCAACAATTCTCTCTCCGTCTACCCTATGCTCCCTCCACTCCTTCCTCCGCCAATAATTCCCGCCATCTCCAACAGTGCTCTATCTGCCTCAATATCTCCCTTTCCAATATTAATCCTCTTCCTGAGTTCGGCCTCTCGTTCTTCCCATGCCCACTTCTTCCGCTGCTCCTCTGCTTCTTTGTCTCCGCCACAGCCCCATACTTCGATTTCCTGTATCTCGAACCGTTCCTGCCATTCGGCGCCTGCTTCTCTGGGACTATCTCTATTCTGTCGGAATGCGGCGTTCGAGTGATGCCCGGCATGGTGAAGATAGCCAAACTCTAAACCAGAGTCGATACTCAGGCTTATTGGCGCAACAGGAAGCAGAGGTGCAGTGTACTGGGTGAGGTGCGAGTTGCTACTCTTGGGAACAGCACAGCCAATGGTGAGGTCTGATTGGCGGTTAAAGTAAACAAAGTCCTCGGAGTTGGGATTGCCTTGCCAGACTTCGTGAACGGGCGAGAGTTGGAAAAGTTTAGTCGAGCTGGTGCCAAAGCAGGATCGTAATGTGTTTTTCCAGGGAGCTTCGATGTAGGCTCCAAAGATGAGGGTGGTATTTTCGTCTTCGTCCGTTGACGTGGAGCCAAAGGGTAACGGAGCCAGTGGGAGGCGTTTCAAGAAGGGCTGAGCGTATGAGGGTGTAGCTGTGGTCAGACGAGTGCCCTTAATGAGAAGGATGGTTGGAGCGGACCATTTGTGGACTTTCGTTTCAAAGGATCCGAGGGAAAAGCCGTGCTGTGAGGCAGTGTAGAGGGGACGAACATTGTGAAAGAGGGTTGTGGGTGGGAGGAAAAATGAGATTTGAGACAGGAGGTCGATGGTGAGGATATTGGGATCTGTGTCGGTAGAGAGGAGAGACGCAAGGATTGAGGGCTGTTTTTCAGCGGTCGTTGCTGCCGTGTCGGATGAGGCGGTGGGGAGGGATGAAAAGTCGGTCGATTTGGCAAAGAGGAGATGTTCGAAAAGCGGGGCAAAACTCTCCAAAAAGTAAGGGAGCGAAGTGTTGATGGCGGCTTTAAAGTCCTTGTAGATGACACCTTTACCTTCCTTCATTCGAACTGCCTTTACGACACATTCCGCTGTCTCCTGTAGGCTCTGTAGCCCTTCCGGTGTGAGCCGATCGACAAAAACCGAGAGAGACTGTTGCGGCTCTATCGCAGCTGTAAATAGTGCCAGTAGGACAATCTTTTTGAAGTCTTCGCGTGGTATGTAGAACTGTGTCTTTCTCTTCTTGTCCTTGCTGATGTCGTCTTTGCCAGCATCGAGTGCCTCCAGCGAAGCAATAGTGATTTCGTCCTCCTCGTCTTCGCTGTCACCAATAACAAACGGATCCTCCTTTGGCTCCATCGGAGTCCCATCCCCAGCACTGACTCCCTCCACCTTATCCAGCACCGCAAAGCTCCTAAAGATCAACTTTATCGCGGCTGTGCTAGACGCGCCAGTAAGCGCCCGTGTATATCGTCCCGTGTATATCGCCACGGCTTTGACCAACGTGTCTGCATCGCAAATAGCAGGTCCAGCATCAGTCAACGGTAGAGATCCCAGAAAGGTGACTGAATTGTAAAGCAGCGAGCCGACTCCATCACCGAGAGCGTCCGGAATCGAGAGGAATTTGATAAAGGTGTCTTCCTTCCAGTACTGCTTGCCGTCATTAGACGTGTCGGCGAGTGATTTGAAGTTGTCGCGGAGTGAGTAGAGTTCGACAGGTTGAAAGCATTTGGAGGCGAAGCGTTTGGCGAGAAGATGGGGTGCCTGGTCTAACTAGGGATTAGCGACTGATAGCGACTGGTATGTGTGAGATGCGATAGAATAGTGACGAGTACAAGAGCCAAGAGAGATGGGCCTACCTATTGAAAATGTGCTAGAAGATGCAGCTTCTTCATTGGAGTGTCCTTGTCCCATCGTGAGAAATCCTAGGAGTTGTGGCGACGTTTGGTGTTGAGGTGGAATGACGTTGGTGTCTCGATAAGCTGCCTTATCGTGTGTGTGTGGCCCGTGCTCAAACCTTAAAGGTCCCCCTCACCAAGACCAGAGAAGCGGCCATTGAGAAGAGATGAGCTTGCAGGGTGAAAGAACAGTAACGATCAAAGTCAATTTTGTCGAGTCATTGCAATATATGTAGGTCAAAGTCTACAAGACAAAAGCACATATGAGATGTTTGCTTCTAATTTAGAGTTATCCACTCTCAAGTGCGTAAAAAAATACTGCAAGGACTGGAAATGTATATCACGAATCAAAGGCGGTGTTGCGCAGAAACGATGCTCTTCTGCTTGAAAGACATAATATATGTAAAAAAAGACCAGCTGTCACATACGGCCATAGATTGAAGAATATACGGGATCCTGTCCGCTCTCGGGGATTGGGTGGGGGGTGGAGGGTGGGCGAAATCAAGCAAGTTATCGCCAACAGTACTGCGGTGGACAAAATAACCACAATACTTTCCCCTTCAAGTTGTCTGCTTGCCGAGGGTCTCTTTCCATACTGAGCCTCTTCTGCTTTAAAACCGTTATATTTCTTAAAAAGAACCGGCTGTCACATACGGCCATAGATTGAAGAATATACGGGATCCCGTTCGCTCTCCCATAGTCAAGCTTCTAATCGCCAAGTTAATACTGCGGTGGGTGACCACGCGGGAATCCTCGGTGCTGTATGTTTTGCACTTTTTTGCACCACTCAACGAATAGTCGCAGAGATCCCAAGGGCATAAGGTTCAGCTAAAATATGGACAGAGACGTAAAGATACCTCGACTCGAAACCGTGATATGTGTAGAGGCCTGAATCACGGCCCATAAACGGGCCAATAAGTATCCGCAAGCACTTTTTCACCCCAGAACATGCAAAGTATGATGCACCGGACACGTTACCGGCCTTCTTGCAGCTGGAACGACACATCCATCAATTCCGTTGGAGCTGTCCCAATTCCACAAGTAAGCCTGGAGTTCGCACGGAAGAACCATCATCCGCAGTTCACGCCTCGCACATCCAATCCATTCCTCCCTCCGAACCACCCAAATCCACGCCTTTCCAGTATCCCTCCGTTTACCAACTCCCAGCACATCTCCTCTGTCCACCTTGCACCTACTCACCTTCCCGCTTCATCCTCCTCCAAGCTCCATTTTTTGTTTACAAAATCAATTCACATCACCGAGAAGTCCCAACTCTCACTCGAATCCATGCTCCATCATATCTCATCGGCATTTCATCCCTCCGTCCTCCCGCCAAGAAAGCTTACAAACCCCACCGTTTTTCTTAAGCTTCGGCTCCACCAAGATCCGAAGCTCCGCACCCTAATAAATGCGCCGAAAGATCGTAACCGCGTGGCTGGATCGATCTTTTTTTTTCCTGACGGTTTTTTTCCCAACGGGTGTGGGGAAGTTGAGGGTGGTGGGTGGGTACTTAAAAGGTTTGGGATGCCCCCACCGCGTGGCTTACGATGGGGATCTTGGATTTTGCGAGGATGGGATTTGGAGTTTTGGGATTTGGGATGGATGGGTTGGGATGGAATGGGATGGATGGGTTTGATGGAGATGGAGAACGCCTGCCTCGATTCGACTCGATTATCGAAACGAAATACACGAGCACATCAAGTCCATGAGTGCGCCTCGATTTTGAACAACAAACGGATGAACCTCAACTTCACTCCGCCATATCGTACAAGTACATCCAACTTCACGCCACTCTACCTTCCGACTCAGACACTTCAAATCTCCGCCCGCGTACAACCTACGGCCTTTCGAATACACCGACACATTGCTCCATCACCAGCAACGGCTTTGCCTCGTGGCAACGGATACTTCAATACTTCCCGCCCTGTTCATCGCCTCCCGAGCGCCAAACTATATTGCCCCCACGATCCACAGTAACTCGAACACAGACTCGACGCTCTTGTCATACAATTCATTATCATTACCGATTACACTGAATCTACACGCAACGCCCGTCTCGCTAGTAACTCGAAACACGCCCTGTTGGAAAAGTATGGAGACAGAGTAAAGGAAAGGACCCTCGAACAGAAGAGCAAGAAGGAGGAGAGTGAAAAGGAAATATAGTATACCACGACACTACAACGTTAGAGGACCCCCAAAAAGATAAAAGCTATACGTCTCAAATATCAACAAGAATTGAAGATCCAACATCAACCAAGAGAGAAAAGGAAAATGGAAAAATCGCACTCCGAGTCCGGTACGTTCAACCCTCATATGTATAAAAGTATAAACCAGCTACAAAAGTCCGGGGATAAAAGAGATGCGCTTAGAAACTTCTCATCAGCAAAAAACAACCCGAATAAAAACAATCGATCCCGAAAGCAAACAAAAGAACTCCGTTATGAACACTAGGAAAGAGGGAAGAAAGGAAAGAAAGGGAAAGGAGACAAAAACAACCAACAAAGGAAAAACCCAAAGCCGAAAATCAAAGAGAAAAAGGAAAGATGATGCCTTGTGTCTATAGGTGGTGCACTGTTTCTTGACCACAGTCCCGACCATAACTGTTGTCAGACTCGAAAATATCCTGCTTCAACAGACGGAACAACGAGACAACACGACTTTTCTTGAAGGAAAACAACTCCTCCCCAAACTCCCAAACTCCAATATCCCAGTGCCCCAGTTGTTCGTATACATGGTACAGGGTCCCGTCCGCTTCGTCCGTCCGAAACAGCAGTCCCTTCCATTCACATCGTCCCTACATGCTATCCCTTCTTTCCATCTTGAACAGCCTTGTTAATGCCCAAGCCGATCGCGGCAGCACCAACAATGATGACGACGGCGAGGGTGACCTTCAATGCGATGCGAACACGCTTCTTCTTCATGACCCTTTTCTGGAGAAACTTCCGTGGAGGCCACATGCTAGGATCGTCGACAGTCTCCATTGAGAAGCGATGGTTATACTGATTGGTGGTTGTGCCCACCTGCGTAAGAGAGCTGGCAGAACCCGGTTGGATGGTGATAAAGATCTGGTCATTGGTGCTCGTCTTCTTGATGGCAACATTTTCGGCTGGTGCGAGGAACTGGTTCTCAGGATCGGCAAGAGCTTGTTCGAGAGGGGTCACATTGGCTTGCGCCGGCTGTGATGCTGGTATTGTTGATGACGAGTATAGGTCCGAGGCGGTGCCTTCTTCGAGCTCCTTCTCGACTATTGTCGTACCTGGAGAGGCATTGTGGAAGCTGTTTGATCGCCTTGGTTCTTGTGGGAGTCCATGAGGAGCACTGAGGTGGACTGGGGACATTTGCGTCGGAAATGCACCAGTGTGATGAGATGGCGAAAGAGGGGAGACAGGTGAAGGCAAGGGCAAGGGCGAAGGAGGACTGTTCGTCAGAACGGGTGACTGTTCTTGGGCCATGATCGATGCTCTGAAGGGGTTGTTAGACTTGATGAGAGGACTCGATGCGATGGGGTCCGGAGAAAAATCGTCGGGTTGTTGATGGTGTCGAACACTACTCATGACGGATGTGCCAGACGGTTTCTATTTGAATGATCGAGCGGAGATGACTAGGCGAATTTCCTGCGGATAAGCTTTCCAACTCATTAGAAACTAGACTGAGGACAAATGCAAGGGGGCCAGTGTGCTGGGAAGAGACCAACCTTCTTTGAGAACAAGTGTCGAGATGGAGTGGTTGGTGGGGGTGGGATGGCTGTTCGGTCTGCCAGTCAAACGATGGAGTGTCTCAATTGCAAGGGCGAGAAGGCGGTCGGTGGTGCTGCCGTTCGGGGTCTGGTCGTCGTCAAGAATTTAATCCGACACAACAGCCCGAGTGCTGAACGAGATGGAGAGATTTCCGAGTGTTGAGCGATAGGAGGAGCAATCTCAGGTAGTTATGATGTTTTGCTATTGTGCAATCGAGCTGGTTTAGCGGGTCCCGTGTTGCTTTGGGCTTGGTCTTTTTTTGGGGGTGAGCGAACGAGGAATCGATGCTCGGAGAAAGTCGCTGTGATGATGGTCCAAGATGATGGAGTACGACTTGGGGGAAGAGCGTGACCCAACGAAAAATTTGTGAATAGTCCCAAGAAACAAGAAAGAGAAAGCAAAATATCAGTCTATTGTATGTTGAATGGTGACAAGATGCAAGACAACAGTTGAAGATGAAGCTCTATGCAAGACGCAACGATACAAAGTCCTAGTCCAGAAGAGAGAGAGAGTCTAAAATGCTTCGAGCGTAGAAAAAAGAGGTATTGGCGTTGTTTTGGAGGCCGGTGAGGCAACGAGAGCGAGCCGAGCTGATGAGAAGATCTAACGAAGAAAGCCTTTTCTAGGATCTCAATTGACACGAGAGAGCCGGACGAATAGCGAGACAAGGGCAGAATCGCGCTCGGCTTTGTCTGTTCGAGATGGTTGATGGGGTGACTTGATGGCTTGATCTATTGCGTGTCTCTGCCGTGACTTGTATGTGCTGATATGATGGCGATGGCGGAGAAGATTGGGTGAGAGAGGGAGAGAAAGAAGGGCTAGAGGGGAATGCTAGGCTGGAGGTTGGTGGAGGATGAGGAGAGAGGGAGAGCAAACAGAGGAAATGAGGAGAAAAGCGGGAGCGACCTTGAATAACCCACCAGGGGAAGGGAGCAGGGCCAAATTCCCCCCAAATCCGCCAGGCTAACCTTAGTTAAGTACCTTACCTTGTTTAGGTAACCAACAACCTCCACGAAAAAGGAGAGAGATCTGATCTGGTGCCACACTAAAAAAAACACCAAATCCGCATCAAAGTTTAAACTTGGCCGCGAACGGTAAGCGAAAAGAAGCAAAGTCAAGGGCCAAGGTCCACCGACATGCCGGGTTTGCCAGGAACAGGTTAGGGGAAAATGCACTGAATGTATCTCGAGAAGGGAGAACAGAAGCAACAAACAGCCTCGAGCGAGAACTGTACGAGCTTCGAGATGTGTCGTCGATGGAGAGTCGGGATGCAACAACTACTAAGTATATTGAAGCGTTTATTTGGAGAAGGATACCAAACTTGTCAGTGCAAAAAATCATATGCCAATTGCAAAGAGCTCAAACCAGTGAACCACGCCCATCTCCGCTCTCAAGCGACCACTTCCGCTGTGGTCACAAGAAGAATCGCAAATCTCACTGCAGTGGGCACATGGGACACGCCGCTATCCTTCTGTCCTCTCTTCAAAACCTGGACCAGGACAAGCTGAACAACCTCGACATACCCGAGCATACTTGTACATGCAAACTCTACAGTCCAAAAGCAGTTCTTATCTGTCCTACTAAAGCTCAAGAGGCAAAAACGATACTACTCCACACCAGTACAGCCTACCGCCGGCGCCGCGACTGGTCAACAACTTGCAACTGCAGTCTGCAGCAGGAAACAACCTGCACCAAACTAGGTGACTGAGCCACTGTGAAGCATCATCTGTCGCCCTCGTATTGTTCAAAACCACCACCGAAACATAGTGCACCCCACACGGTCCAGTCCGTCGCCACCTCTAGATGTTTACTATTATTCTCCACATGCTCCCGTATCGCTCACATGCCGATGGCATATTCTAGATCAGTCGGGCCTAAGCAGCCGTCGTTCTCGTGGACAGACCGTACTCTCCCGAACAAATCTTTTGAGAAGGTCAGGGTTCGAGACGAGACGAAAGTACATATCCGTAGGTACATATGCTTTGCATATCATTTGCGACAGCACGGTGACCCGTCGCCATTGCGTTAATAATATCATCGGATTATTGGCAACAGGGACCACTGGCATTCATCCAAGATTTCTACCGAAATGGACGTTATGCCATCCAATACTCGTAAAGTAAAGGAGGCCGTTGAATGAGACGCCCTACCTTTTCCATCAATATCAGACAAAATCGGACGTCAGCCATGACCACCCAAATGTCACGAAGCGCGAAATAATACGGGTCTTAACTCAGCTTTTCCTTGAAGTCGAAGAGCCGGTGAGTGAATGAAGCGTGCGGTATGCCGTTCGTCATATTGATGATGATCCTTTACATCAAGCAGCTCGTCGTCACAAAACAGCCATATTTGCAGCTACTGCCGCACCTTAACACAAGTTGCGCGGTTGACGGACCGTATCCTTGATTCCATGCGATGTGCTGGTTATTTTTATGTTCCGCAGCTTCTTTAGCCTGCGGGACAACTGTGGAGAGTGGGAAGTTGAAATAAAGTTGCAGAAAGATCTCCGCACTTGTTGCCGAACATGTCGTTGGCTTCATTGGCGAGGCCTTTCCGGTTTGGGAGAGTGCAGATGAGAGTATCGGCCAACTGCGACTGCTCGCTCGATCGAATGCGAACCGTCAAGTTAGGCTCGCAATGAATGATCTTATTGAGGATTGATCATCAGCTGTCTGCGGTTGTCCGGTCAATACTCGTACATGCTCAATGGAGTGCGACCAAGCCCTTGCTTTGGCGAGAATGTACATACATACTTAAAGCAACCGGCCAACGTCTTGATCAGTAACCATAGCCTTCTACAACACCTGCCAAACGTTGCAAACTGGTTTGTACAAATTGTACTGAGCCTTTTTCTCGCTCGTCAAATATAAGAACCTCTAGCTTACGGAAGTGCTACCCGCTGCAGCAGCTGCCCGCGCCTAAAGCACATGTTAACGTGGGAGGTGAGCAATCAATCCACCGGTTCATTCTTCCCAAATAACGCTCTTAATGCAGGTCCAAAGCAACCATGGACTTTTTCCAAACAACTTCACAGCAACGTCTCTCGAATGCATAACTATCACCAGACCTCAAACAATTGTTCAGTCTCCAGCTCCACGGCTCTTCGACTCTCGGTGTAAAATCTACCCAGCATCAAGCATCGAGTACACATGCTCAATTGAACAATGATTGATCCCCATGGCCCCACCCACCCTATGGTCTAGTATGAAGGGTGTTTCTCAATGACCATATTTACTTCTTCCCCCATCAACCTCCCAACTCGATACTTGCTTCTTCCCAACCCAATAAAGCATTGTCCTGCGCAGCTGCACGCACGGTTCATGCAAGCCAGAGCGTCCCTTACATTTTTGACGCTCTATGTACCAATGAGCTGGTTGGCCCATTGACAACATGGTTCGTGCATAGTCTAGTCGTCCATGCCCATGAAGAAACATTCCGATCTCGACCTCATACGTACATACCCTGCCGATAAAACACAATCGTACGATATTGTAGCTTTAGGGCGTTGATGTGAACGGCTTTGGGGCGTTGCGGTGCCGGTGAGACATCGGCTTTGCTAGATCTCATCGGTGTGCATCATTCTTGTGTGGGGTAGGTACCGGTGACAGGTCGGATTCAGTGCGGGGTACTACATACAGCTTCTTGTTAGTATGGACCGGATTCTATTGTTTAAGGTGAGGGGGTTGGAAGTGGGATTGGAGAGATGAGATGTGGAGTCCTGACGGATGTTGCCGATCGAGGCCGGAATGAGTACGCCCAAAAGCAGGCACTTGACTTGTACTTGTACAAGTACTTGTACTTAAGCTTGTGCAGATACAGGTACAAGTACAAGTACATTTTTCCAACTCCCCGGTTCCGCTTTGGTGCCAGACATGTCTGCAAGTGACTGCTCGGATGCAATTGAGCTTCGAACAACTGCAGGCTTTGATCGATCGGCTTAAGCTTACTGACGGCATCCCGGTCGAAAGATCTAGATGTATACAAAGCTCCTGTGTACCACAGCCGATGATTCAGAGTCATGAATTGATCCCAGCAGCACCAGCGAAGAATCCTAGAGCTAGTTGGAAATACAAAGCGACCGCTCCGGGTCTTGGAAAGCAACAGCCGAGAGCTACTACAATACTGCTGTAAAGTATCTGAATGCCTAAGTATTAGTAACTGATGATCATGTTCGTAATGTGTACTTTTTCCAAATCAATTAGCATACGATATTTCCGGAAATCGGTTTCTTATAGGGATTACAGGAAGGATACCAATACATACTCATGGATATACTTCCTTTGGCCTATCTCGAAACATGTATACATATAGACGTCCTACAGTGTTAGAACAACTCTCGAGAGTACTTATCGAACCGTCCGAGCCGGGCCTGAGCCTTCAGCTTCACCTCAGTCGCACAATTCCCGAAACTCATCTTGGTCCTTAGGTTATCCACATGCTTAACATTGCTCATAGAAGTGAATGATATGGTAGGTGTTTGAAATGTCGACCGAGGTAGACTTGCAAGCAAGTTTATAAATTTAGCCATGTAGAAGCACTAAAGTTGATCTACTTAAGTAATGTAACAAGTAGGATTGGACCCACACCATCGATCGCAGTCGGTAATTAGAGGGAGTAGACAAGTACTTGAAAACACATCGACTGGCCTCACCGTGCCTTGCCACTGAATATTTCGTGCGGTGGCTGGGACTGAGAGCCTAAATTTTGTATTAGGATCTGGATGGAATATACAAAGTACTACTCACCTTATCAAGCCTCCCCCTCCTCAAACCCGCCACACCCAGAGTGACAGACATCGTTTTGCACACCGAAAACCTCGAAAGCATTCCACAGTTCATCACAAAACCAGCACAAAAGCAACTTGAATCAGAAATGCCAAACTCCAATTGAATTCCCTAGGTACGCCCAACTGAAACAGAACAACCATGAAAGTAAAAAGTACATCCGCTACTAAAGTACTCTATGCAATGCGTCTATTGCCACATTGAAGCAACCGGTAGAAAGCAAAGACTAGGTATCCGCGCTGCAAACATAAGAGAAGAAAGAAAGAAAGAAAGAAATGCCAAAAACAAAGCCCCATAAGAGTCGTAATGCAGAAATATGCAAGTCATAAACCAAAAGTACACCCCCAAGACAAGTCCACCGTGGACCCGTCTACAGGATCACAAGACCATACTTTTCGAGCCAACCGAACGAAGGAAAGCATGCGTAAGTAATCAAAAAGGAAAGAGAGCCGACATGAACATCTAGTAGATAAAGCGGAAGTCCAATCTCTTGTTTCCCTCATCTTTCGTGGTGGAAAGATACTGCTTGCGCTCTTCCTTGGTCATCTTGGACCAGATAGCCTCGCGCCTGGCGTTCTTGGTCTTGTAGTAGAAGATGGTGGCAATGAAGAGGCACATGGCGAATGCGTTGATGGCAATCAGGACGGTGTTTCCTTTTCTGTAGTAAGGCTTGTCGTCGGTACGGTAGATGTTGGAGGAAATGATACTGCCAGCCTGTACAAACATGTTGTAGATGGCGGATGCGACTGTCCTTGTACGGACGGTTCCAGCATTTCTCGATGTCAATGCAACGAGGACAGCATGAGCGTAGATATGACCGGTGACCAGGGTGGCGAGAACGAAGCGGACCCACTGGTTGGCGTCGTCGGGGATGACCTTAAGGGCGATGAGGAGTGGGAAGAGCCAGATACAGTTGATGATGCCGATGATGAGTCTCTGGTTGATCTTCTCCGAAACCCAGGTCCAGAAAATGAGCTGTGCAATAAAAATGAAGTTGGAAGGAATGACGAGCAAGTTGGTCTGGAAGGTGTCGAAGCCGATAGATCTCAAAGTGAGAGTAAGATAGTTGGACATTGGTTGAGAAGGAATGAGCCAGCAAATGCCAATGAGGTAAATTGGCCACATGTCGTAGTCCTTGAGGGCTGACCAGAAGTTTCCAAGTGTAAGGTACTGGCGATTGTGCATGTCTCCCTTGGAAGGATCGTCTCGTAGGATACGAGTGACCATGATAACCTCTTCCCTCTCGCTGAACCAACCATCCTTTCCACGGAACCAACTGGCTGTCTGGGTTGGAGATGGTGGAAGGTAAAAGTAAGAGATAATGCCAATACAGGCGGTAAGACCACCCTCAAGAGCAAAGAGCCATCTCCATCCCTCCCAACCGTTGTGTCCACGAAGACGAAGGATACCAAAGGCAAGGAATGCCGAGATGACACCAGTGAAATTGTAAGCAGTCCAGAAATAAGACAGACGAACGGGAAGCTCCTTAGTCTTGTAGAAGTAAGTGAGATAGAGAATGACATCTGGGATAAATCCACTATAACCCGTTAGCTTTATGTGTTTTAGAGCACGAAAGAAGGGCCTCGTAAGAGACAGCGCTTGTCAGCGGCAGGCGCCAAGACAACTCTCTAGCTTTCGGAACTGGAAGACATACCCTTCGATAAGGCCGAGTAGACCACGGGTGACATAGAAAGAAGTAAGGCTGTTGATTCTGCACTGGCAGATAGCAACAATAGACCAGCAGACCATCTGAATAGGGATCCAATTGTCTGGTCCCAGCCATTTGCTGATGAGTTGTGAAGGAAGTTCGGCGCAGAGGAAGCAAAGGTAGAAGATTGTTTGACCGGTGTTGTAGTTGTTGGTACTGAATCCAAGATCATCTATCACATCTACATTAGAATCTCCTCTACATCCAGATAAACTGTGGCAACCGGGAAGAGAGCTTACCCAGCATGTTGTCGGAAAGAGCTTGAGCGATGTTTCCACGATCAAGCTGCAGCGCAAAGAACATCAAGCAGCACCATGCGCAAATCCGAAGGTCCAACTAATTCTCTGTTAGGCTTTGGTACTCTGGAACCGAGACGTGGGACTCCTCGTTACCTTTCTAACCAATTGCTTCTCCTCCTTCTCTGTCCATTGTGCAGTAGGGTCGAAGCGATGCCTTCCCTCATACTCTGCACATGGCTCGTAGAATTGTGCAAGATCCGCATCCTCAAAAACGTCGGTAACTTTTGAACCGCCAAAAGCATTTGCACCATTCTGAGCTTTGATTACCGGCAAATCTGTCGAAGAGCTGCTGCTGGATTCCGAGATGTCCTCCACTGACTTCTTCGTCTGATCGCTGATGTCCTTTGTATCGAGAACACCCATCTTTTCGTCCGTAATCGTTGGAGTAGAAGATAAAGGTGTTGTGGGATGGAATGAGGAGGAGGAGGATGCTTCTGATCTTCCTAGGATATCGAGGCGAGTTTGTCGAGCTCTGAGTCTGATGAACTGGTGAATAAAGAGGAGCGAGAAGAAAGGCTCTTATACCTTCCAGTAATAACCCCGCCATCTCCAGAGTGTAGCAGTGGGGTGTTCTCCGAGAGAGAATCCTCGGCGTCCTGCAGGTCCGAAGAGCTGGTAGTGCGTCTGGGATCTGTGCTATCCGAAGAGTTTGCCATTGCCGTTCCTTGTCCGGATCTATCTCTGCAAATCGAGTAGAGAGAAAAAAATATGGTGGCTATGGATGCGAGCAGTTTGCTTTTGAGATCGAAATTGGCCACTCCCAGGGCGTGGGGTACATCTGTGCGAGCACAACTCGATCTACTCCTAAACCTCACGCTGTTCGGAACTTCCGGCAGTCAGCACCCCTACCGAGCAACGATCTTGGTAAGGCGAGCATCGCAGTTTACGCGGAGGAGACCGTCAGAGGCATATCAGGCTTGTCGGTTTAGGAGTAGCCCGAAAGATTGACGTAAAACTGGCGAGAAAGACGAGCAGGCCAGGCTAGCAGGTGATATCCCTTGGAGATTTCACCATTTCAGATCAACATTTCGTCGTCGTGGTGTACTGGAAATTTACCACATTGGGAGCAGTTGTCATGTTGACCCTACACCTTCCTGCAAGTGTTAATACCAATTCGGTAATTTAGAGTTATGGGACTCCTGACCAAAAAGTCGGTGCGGTTTCGTCGTTTAACGAGCAGCGAGAGGTTGTAATGTGTGAGATCCATTGTGCAATCGTGCCAACCATTGTGCAATACATTTGAGAAGCACGAATCATCCTCGATATCATGTAGTGGGTGTGCACACGCGTACACGCCATAGGCACACAAACTGGCATCAATAGTCGAGGCCTGTATGCAGGCCCCAAAACGTATCTTCAACTACAGAGTATCCGGATGCCTTGTCGGGGAAATAATTCAAGTGATGGATAGGCTCAAGTAGAGGCCGCAGTTTTAACAATGTAGTAGACAATACCGCACTGGAACTCTCAAAAGAACTAAAAGACTCGATAACCGGACCAAACGGCATACGAGCTAGATCTTGACGAGACTGCTCGCTTCTTCCCGAGACGTCTACTGTACGGCAACCCGTTTCAGTAAGAAGTGACGGCTCGGTAATTCTAGAAGCGAGCTGTCTATGTAGGGTCTCTTCAGCCCAATATGAGAGAGAGATTGCGCCATCCGGTTGGCACATGGCACATGGCCATAACGGTCTGGTCTTGCACAGATGCACCGGCCGATCTCCAAAGTGTCGTAGCAAGTAAACTGTTAAGCAGCAACTGCTGAGCGGCAAGCCTACTCCATTGACTGCCTAGCCTGTTATCTCCTTGCCAACTTTAGGAAAGGTGGAAACGGTGTCGCGGATTCCTTTGTGAATTACGCCATCCGTCAAGAGCGCAAGGCCGCATGGTGGTGCGTGCACGCTATATTTGGCAGCAAGTAAGGCTGCACGTGACGTTGCGCCATTCAACAACAGCCTCAACCGCGGAAACAGCGGATCACCGATATGTGGTTGGTAATGAGGCATGTCGAAAGCTCGCCGCAGTAGCTGACGAGAGAGTGGGGCACAGAATCCAGGCTTAGGCAGAGTCTCCCCTCCATAGCTACTTTCACGAACTTGGAGACGATCGAAGTTTCGAAGGCCTCCGACTCGTTCATATCCCCCTTAAATTCACGTGTAGGTACTCATGGTTTATCTCCAGTAAGCTTAGAGATCGTCTGTATCTACTCATACTACATCAGAAAACTGTTCTCAAGTATAGGGAGCACCTACCACGCATATTCTTCCGAGGCTCCAGCTTGCTTTGAGTTTATACCCTTCCGAATTGCCTCCTCTCTCTCATGAATTAATTCGGATCAGATCCAGTATTAGCATGCATTGCGCATCTTGGTGTTCCAGCTCCGATTATTTGAGCGTGCCGCATCTGAAATACCCTTGTTGCCCAGTTCGGAAATAATGACATGAGGGCTCTGGAGCACGCGCACGTCGTCCAAGAGAGCCAGTACATACAGCAGTAACCCGAGTAGCCGGACTCGACAACCTTGCTCGTCCTGAATGCTTGGTGATTATTGAAAATCCTCATCCTCCTGATCTACCGAATTATGGTGCTCAAGTTCCTAGCAGGAGGATCAAGAAAGGGGAGACATCACCATATTCTTGAAACCCATATTCCGCATTCCCAAGAACTGAAAAGGAGTGGTATCTCGACTCCATCGAATAACTACCGCAAGTCTGTAGCACGACGAATCGATCATCCAGCAGTACATAGACTGTGTAAGTTACTGGCAGCGCTTGTCTGATAAGCCTTTTGTTGCCTAGAGTATGGATAGGACATGAATTTCCATAGGGCTGTGGACAATTATGCGACCGAACTACCTGCCCAGTAGCAAATCTGAAAAGTCAATTCCATAAATGCGGAATCGGTCCCATTATTCAACAGTCTGAATTTCCTCCAGATATCGTACCGGACATGCCCGTGAGTCCCATATACCTGGCTACGGGCAATGTCTTGTCTGAGAAGAGGGAATCCCGAATGTGGGATGTACGGAACCACGAGGGAGTAGCATGGGCGGTGACAAGCAGAGCCTTGTCGCTCATCAATCCTCCCCGCAACGCCACGGGCCGACACAAAAAGGTTGCTAGATGTGCATAAAGCAGATGTCCCAGAATATCGGATGAAACGGAAATCAAAATTGATTTCCCGAAATTCTCAGTTGATCCAGCGGCAGCCCTGTCGCCATATCTAGGAAAAGTTGCACCTTACCCATCAACTTCACTCATATAACACCCAGCAATCCAACGGATCCTTATCTTGCTTCGAACCTAGGCGTTGCAAACAAGATTTCCGCCACCGCCGGATCATCGATCGCCTAACGAACTCGCCGACTCAACCACAAAGCGTACCAACAGGACAGGAGAAATAGGTACTCGTTCAACAGACAGTATTCCACCGGTCATCTCATACTCGACTTCACGGCACCACAAAGAGGCGGCACGCGACGCGTTTCGCTCACGCCACCCACCCTGTTGATGTTATGCACCATCGTCGAGTAAGGACCGGAAAGACGCAACTGAACGGCCGATAATGTTCTGAGTGGCGCCGATTGACTGAGGCAAAAGCATCTGATCTTCACCGTCTCTTCTGTCTCGCGCCGCCGTACGGTTGCCTTTGTGATCTGGAGTTTAGAAGGCTGCACCGATGGGCTGGTGATGTATCCTCGATGGTGATCGTCAATGGATGGTGTTGAAGAAGCATAGAAGTAGGGAAGGGCAGCAATCCGAAGCAGGCGGGCAACTATTGGCGAGGCCGGGGTGTCGTTGTATTATCGTGGTTTCTTTACTTCAAGCCAGCGAGCCTTCCGTTCTATGCAATCCTGCTTCATTGGCGAATCTTCCTCCGATCATTTTGTGAGCATTTTGTGTGCCCTATAGGAGAGGAGTCCTTTTGCCACCTAGGCAAGCACCTGTTGTACAGTTTGGCCTCGAGGACTGGGCAGTTCGGTTGTTGAAATTGTGCTTTGTCGAGATTCAAGAAACGCGGTGTCATGGAAGGGATCCTTGGTAGTTCGGTAGATTCCGAATTCCAATGCGTATAGATTATACTTGAAATCGTGGCAGGAATGAACCTACTTGGATGCTTGCAATTAGTAAACGTATGCCAGGCCCTGGGGTGGTGACTTACGAATGTTGCAAATAGGGAGGCCAAGCGAGGAAGAGGGGATGTTGTTAAGGATGGAAAGCGTTTGGTCAAGCTTCGTTAGCCCATGATCCATCGCCAAGAGAACCGTGCGGCTCTTTGTTAGCGCTCTGCCTTTTTTCGCAAGCAGCTGGCGGACCACTCGTCTTGTGAAGGTGTGCAACAGCAATCCATACTCTTTTCAACGGAAGCGCTCAGATCTCTATTACTTTGAAATGATTGAA
The DNA here is from genome assembly GCA_003788565.2 of Ascobolus immersus RN42. NCBI lineage: Eukaryota > Fungi > Ascomycota > Pezizomycetes > Pezizales > Ascobolaceae > Ascobolus > Ascobolus immersus. The sequence continues at coordinate 350,338 of ML119653.1, read as the reverse complement.
GCTATAGACGAGTATGCTCGTAAAGGTGCTAAGCTTGGATCGCGATATGTCATTAGAGGGCCTCCAAAGAAATATTAAAAAGAGCCTATCCCGGGTGCCGGCAACCGTTTTCGTTGAACCACTTTCCACAACAAAACCATAGTGTCAGTCTCCATTCCTGTGCGTAATGCGGAGAGTATCACACCTAGAGTCGATCTATGGTACTGAAGAGATTCCAGTCTGTAAAGAAATAGATTTGAGGAACAAAGAGGCAGAGACAGGGAATACATGGACTTGTTCGGCTCTTTATCTAAGCGATCTCAGATCATATGGTATCGACCTCCATTGCCCCCTCAGCCGAATTCTTCTCATGTGCAACAGCTTCTTGAACTTTCTCATTGACCTTATCCTGTAGCTTGGACATTTTCTCGGCCTTCTTCGAAGCAATCCAAGCATTAATCTCTTTCTTCAGTTCCTCATCTACGAAATTATTAGTTCTGCAGGCAACATACTTGGACCGTAGGAAACTTACTCGGTATAACCTCTTCCATTCTGAGGGGGCTTCTGTTGAAGGGATCTTTCGGATCACTCAACAAATGAGATGCAATGGTCTGTCTATCTACCACCTGTCTCGAGCTCGGGAGCGTCACCGGATCCAGCATTAACGTGCAGAGGATAGGGTCCAAGTACGCATCTGGGATATCACCCAACTCCTCTTCACCTGCTTCCATCTCCTTTCTCAGCACCTCCACCGTTGCGGCAAAATGACGTATTGCGTTGATTTCCTCATCCTTCTTGAGCTTATACTTGTTAAGCAAGCCCACAAGTCTTTCGAAGATCTCAGGTTTGTAAGACCGACCATCCTTCGCCACCGCCTCGGCAAATGCGTGGTTATCCTTGAGATTAAGATAGACGGTGCCTACCTCTGCAAGGAGTTGGCGTGGCTTGAAGAAGTATTTGTCGGGGTTCTCAACACGAAGATTCGAAGCCTTTGGACCCACAAGAGCCTCCAAGTTGTAATCAAGCATGGCTGCAAGACGATCAACCAGCTCAGAGATACAGAAAGCATTTGGAATTGCGGCGGTAAAGAGCTTGACCATCTTTATTGTCTCGTTTGTGAGCTGGGTGTACTGCTTAGCATCTCGCTCAGCCTTAGACAGCGCCGTTTCCTTTGACTTGCGATCCTCGGGCGACATTGCATCCGCATTCTGAAGCTCTTGCGTAAGCTTGTTGATATCTGCAAGTGCAGTCAACGAGTTATCCATGATCAATGTAACATCGTTTAGCAGCAGGGCAACAAAGCGAACGAACAGCCTCTCATTGTGCTGAGATTCAGATTCCAACTTTTCTCTGTATGCCTTGTTGATCCAAACACGCTGGACGATTTGTGAGATATGGTATCGAGCGCTGAACTTGTGATAGTATTGTGTCTCAATATCTACGCAGTTATTAGTAAAGAAAATATTTCAAAAGCTTGACGCCTGCCTGCGCTTACCAATGTAAAAATTCATAAGAGCGTTCAAAAGATGCTCCGTTGCGAATTTCTGGTTCAGCAGAATATCGCCGAGGAATCCGTTTGGCTTTCCCCGAGCTGGAGTTAACCCATAATGCAGTAGCTCGACCAATCTCGACTTTCTCTCCGGGTTCTTGACGTAGTTGCTCATGCGGAGGAACACGATTGAGAACATGACCAGTTCATCGGCATGGTTGATTGAATTCGGGAAGACTCTACCTGCATAACTGTAATAATCCCCGATTACTTCAAAAAAGTATTCTGGTAAATTTGCGTACTCTGCTGGTATCTCATCAGGAAGTGGGAATCTATCAAGTTAGCATTTAAGCTACAACCGGAGAATTAACCTACTGAAGTCGCTCTCCGGGATATGACCGATTTGGAGAAACCAGTCTGAGAAGCCAGACCAGCAAAAATCTCGCAAACGTGAGGAACTTGGGGTAAAGCATAGAATCACCAATTGCGACTTGCATTGCAACCTCCATGGCATTTCCTGCATCCAGCTGTTGCTCCATCTTAATGATCATCAACTCGCGATCGGCTGGGAAAGGGACCTAATAACATATTAAAAAGAAGGTTGACGCAACGCTGTTACAACTTACCCCACGGGCACGCAGCTTCTCTCGTAATTCTTTGAAATGCTCGAGATGGGATTCAAGATCTTGCAAATCTCTATTGAGGATCTCCGCAGCCTCAACCGTTCCAAGGAAACCGTAGTAGTTGTAAGCTACGGCGAGGAAGAATATTTCTGAAATAAAGTTTGACACGCCATCCGCCTTTTGGGAGTAGTACTCTTTTGAGGTGTTCTCATCAGAACTCAGCTTGGTCTCATCTGAAATGTCAATCCGCGGGTTTCGCCGGAAGTATTCAACCTCAACTTTGCTAATCTGGAAAAGAATGTTAAACAGGTCCAAAGGGATATGGTGAGCATCGGCCAACCTTCGAGAAAGTCATGTCCATAACAAACGGATCACAGAACCTGGTAATCACTACTGTAGCGTTGATCCAGAACCCGTCTGAGGGAAGCTTAGTAGGATCGACCTAGGGTAAAGTTAGGAGAGTATGTGACTGAGGTTATATCGAACTGACCTGAATAGCTCTACGCTTGTGACTCAGATTAATGACGCGCGCGAAGAAGTCAAGAGTCTTGTTACGAATCTCCGGTGACAGTCTTATGAATGCGTTGACAATCTCGAATAAAGCATCTTGTATATTGTGAGAAGTTGACCGGAGACCACGTATGGAGTCCTCCACTCGTCCCTGAGGCTGCCTCTTCACATTTTTAAAGTACGCCATCGTCATTTTGGGCTACGTCTGTTGTCAGCATTGCACAGAAGTAAAATGTAAATAATACCTGTAGAGGAGAAATGCGAAGTAACGGGCCCAAAAAGGATGTCGTCTCAATGTTCTCGGCCAGGGCATCTTCAGCAGCAAACGAAGGGAGAGTGGTTATCAGTGTAGCCAACGGCTTAACTGAAACTATTCTCTGAAAAGCCTACGGCTGTTAGTTTCGTCTCATGACAAGTATCCAGCATATCTAAAGGAATTTCTTACAGTGAGATACTTCAAGTAATCATCCGTCATGTCAGTTACCGCAAGCTTAGCGCGCATTTCCTCAATCGCTATCTTGAAGATACTCTCCAGTCCTTCATCCTCGGTGATCTGCTCAGTTAGATCTCTCAGCAGCTCCACCGACATCCCATGCTCATTGTCTGGATCAATCAAAAGGTATGCAGCTAATGTTCGAGGCGCTTTGCAATTCCTGAGACCGTTAGCGTAACCCAGTCGGGCAAATCTCGCGAAACCTACTCAAACATGTCCGGTATCGTAAAGCAATATCCAATATACGAGAGGCAGAATCGTCGCGCCTCCTTAAGAACGTCCAATCTTCTTTGATCTAAGCGACTCTCTCGTACTGACCGCTGGTACTGAACAGCTCTCCGCCACGATGCCAGCAAATACTCAAGTGGAACAACCGTAGTGCCCAACTCGCCGCATAACGATAAGATAACATCATCCAACATAGATGTCTTTAGTCTCAAGTCTAACCCCATCATTAGAATGTAAATCGTGTCAAACAGACATTACAGACCTGATCCATTCGCCTGAAGCTCCTCCGAAGCTGATTTCAGAAAGTGATAATCTGCGTTTACCTTCTGGTCGGGCTTTCGGAAGCAAGTTAGCTGAATTACGTATGGGCCCGAACTTGTACACTCACCTTCAGAGTGACATGAAATATTTGCGACAGAGTTCTATCCTCCCACACCGCAGCCTGCTCTTCTGGGGATAGGACCCTCTTCGCACTGGTTTCCGCTGAAGCCATGTTTCCTGGCTAATAATCTTTGTGACTCTCGACTTGTGATCCGGGTGTAGTGGCTCTGTGGTGCCGTCAAGGTGTCGTTCGGGGAGTATCGTAACTGTTTCGGGTGTCGCTTCGAAGACGTTTGGACCGGATCTTCTCGTGATGATGGAGTCCAGTGTTTCCCTCGTACACTCTCGCTGTACTCCGTCCGATGCTCGTCGAAGGCTTCGCTCTTTGCCAACCGTCGTTTCTGCCGGGGGTCGTACGGGAGAACTGTCGTGAAAGTGGGCGTTTGGGTATCGGTTCCGTTGTGGGATCGGGATTGGGGGAGGAGGCAAACCGCGGGCGGATTGTTTGTAGGCAGAGAGCTGCTGACAAAGGCGGGGCGTTTCTTCTTGCGTCAACAACCACTGGCTTGGCTCAGTATTTCCACGCTAACCGAACCTGGCGTCATTACCCGCAGCCTTACAGCTTGCCGAAGCTTCCATCTGTTTTCTGGAAACATCCCAATTCCAGCGCTTCACTAACCACACTCAGGCACGACCGACTCCACAGTCGAACCTGTGCAAACACACCGACAATGAGCAACAAAGAAAGTCCATCAATGGGATGCCACGAAATGGTATGGTACTTTGTACTTCTGTGTTGAAGCTTAATCATGTGGCATACGAACAGGTACTTAAGTACATACATCTTGTATGTATTGGTTTCCTTTTGGCAGAGTATTAACCACCCCAAGCTTGAATTTAACTGGACGAACTGTCGTACCGCAGTGTCATGCACTTGTCATGCTTTAGCCAGGTACCGATCCTCAAGCGAATGTCCAGTCGATCCTGTGCAGCTGTGTTACAACTTGACAGGGAAAAGATACCCTTCCTTTGCATTAACTGGCAAGGTTTGGCGGTCCCTACGAAGTAGTGAAGTGTCCGACATTACTACTTTACGATTTCAAGCAGAAAGTATGGACGGCGCTACTATGTTGGAATGGAACATCTGATCATGAAACAGGACCATGCCAGCTCCTCCAACTCCCGATAGTTTCGAATGCTGGTTGCTACCGTACTCTTAAGTCTGACTGATGCTGTTCCCGGCCCGCTTTCGGTACCACTTGCAATGCAAAGGGCCGGTTGGGCTCAACATACTCGCCATGGGCAGGCTTGTTACTTTGTGACATGACAGTACCATTCAACTGCGTGGGCTGTTTCTGGTTGCGGTTTGAAGCTACGGCTGTTTTCAGATCCACAGCGAGAGGAGATGGTGTTCTGATTGCCTTGACATACTTTATGGTTTGCCATGGAGGTCAATCCACAAGCCACATCTGACTCCCTTCAGGTCCTCGTGCAACCAACGGTTCGATCAGTTTGATATTGGATGCCCACTGAGCAGATGGAGTGCTTCTTCTTCGATCTCGCTTGTCAATGGCCTCCAAATCTTTCCATTCGATAGTTGGAAAGCCTGGAAAATGTCGTGTCGCCAGACAACTGATCCTTGGGAACGAGTAACGCTGCAAAACAAGGCCCCATCTTGTGCTTTTCGGCACCACTATGGAACCGGCCGGAGCTCGAAGCTCTTTCTGTTGCCAGGTCTAAGATGCAGGCCCTGAATTCCGTGTGCCTTGCGGCACCCCTGGTTAGAAACTACGTTGCCAAAAGGCCTTCGCATACATCCGCATCCTACTCTTGAGCATATGCTTGGTTTGTACTCCATGCGGGCTTGAATCCTTACTGCTGGGATTCTCTAGGAAAACATTTTTGCGCTCTGATTTCGTCATGGTCTTGTTTCTCGCACGATTCTCTTCCGGGGTACAATCTCCGCACAGGCACCGACGCAACGTACTTATGTCCAGTCTTCTAGAACGCAAGTTCGGTTGGGATGAGATGAGGTCCGTGATCGAGCAAGACAGATCCAACCCATAATTAAACAGGGTTATGAACTTGACGACAACGAAACCAGGTACCCGAATCCAGCTTCCAGTATAACAGGCCTAGTCATATGAGACATCAATTACGACAAGATACATAGAGCCAAGATGCGCACATAGGAACTGCCTGTAGGCATCTATGGCGGAATGAAATAAGTATATATCTTCAATGCTGATCAAAAGGGTTAAGAGATTACAAGTAGCTCTTTGTTCTTGATACTTCGGGACGGTAGCGGTTCTGTGTTACTTTTCGTTAATGTATGAGAGCCCAAGTTACAACCGAACGTTGATCACTGCATGATAAAGTGGATACTACAGGTAAACATCCGAAGGAGGACGCCGTAACTATGTTACACTTTGGGGTACTATATACTACATGACATTTCGAGGCCTCACTGACATTCAGGAACACAGGCACCTTCAGGTGACCTATGTACTTACTTTGTACAGGCTCAAGCAGGTCAGGAATTCTCGGAATCGCGGATGCCACTTCGTAGCCCCAAGCCGTTCTAATGCACTGACACCGCAGGAGACGGAGGAAAGAAACCCCTCAGAGCCGGCCACTGGGGTGTGTCCTACTTATGGACCCCCTGACAGCATAACTAACTATGTAGTCGGACTGTTTAAGTCAAGAGTAGAAGTCATATCCGCCGGCTAAGTTTACACAAACCTTTTCGTTGCGACCACACGCATCTCAGTCTGCCAATCACTGATTGCCTTCAACAAAATATTGCGGGATTGAAGTACTTAAGTTAACGGAAGTATGGTAGTCGAGGGATATATCCCGCAGGGTAAGGCTCTCCCAGTTGGCATCAAAGAAGCTCATTTACGTGTAAGAAGTACTGCAGCTTTCAAGGATGATGACAAGGTAGTAAACACATGCTGTTGGCTATCCTCCCGTATCTCCTCTCGATCATTATCGGCTGCGGCTCGAGCAGCATCGACATGTCGTTGCAAATGTTGGTCCTACCTGATCGATATTGCTTGGTCGAATCTGGCCCAGGCTTTCGACCGCGCTATTATGGGTTCTCGTTCCGACATTCTTAGCTACTCCCATTAGCGTCTTCAACCTCCGACGAATAACGCTCAAGAGACGGTGGAACGACGCAGTAAACTCCGCAAACTCCGCACAGGGGCATCCACCAGCAAGTATGTAGGACGCGCACTCTCTGATGCCGCTACCGCATGGAGAGATCACCACAGATCATCAGACGAGAAGCATAGGCCGCGAACTGGCGATGTTGAAGGGGACTGAATGAGTGCATGTCAGCTCATGTACATCGAATGACTGTTGGTTGCTAACTCATGGATCGAAGCGGTCCATGGTAGCTACTGGTCCGAACTGATTGGTAAACGATGAAGCGAGGTTTTTGATGTCTGTCCTCGATCAGCAGCACTCCATGTGTCCAATAGTCAAAACCTGATGTTCCAGTATGGAACCTCCGAGTTCCAGGATCGCTCCTTTGATTGTATGAAGTAGCTATGGATCATTGCGTTGACATCTTGAAAGTTAGGCAAGGCTAGTGACCCAGCAGGATGCCTCTACACCATTTCACCACATATCGAGCAATTTTGACAACAAGACCGGATTCGATCGCGCTGAGCATCGACAAATAGATGGGCCCAGTTTACTGGGAGGCCTGGGAAAAGTCGCTAGATAATCGGATATGGGAAAGTCAGACAAGGTTGTGATTCCTTGCTTTCCATCCGGAACAAAAAAAGGACTATGTATGTATGCAAGTGCATGAAAGGTTCAGGATGTTCAAAACGCGAAGGGCAGTAAAGCTGATAATGGGAATGTGGCTGGATTTCGACTAGGTAAAATCGCAAACATGGGACAATCTAGCTAACTAGCGCGCCCTTCGGGACCAGATGCCAATCACTTGAAAATGTGGTCCAGGATATGTGAACTTCAGACTCCCATATAAGTATCTCCTATCCCCTAAGGTATGAGCTCTAATACTACAGCAAGCTCATAAACAGTCCCAATCAGTTCCAACACTGCCTCTTCACTCGCTTCATCTCATACCGCTACACTCCTCTAGCTTCTTCCTGAATCTTCTATCAGATTATTTGCCTTCGACTCCTCTAGCTTCTGTTGCTGCGGAACGACTCATTATCAACGCCACCATAGTCGACAAATATCTTTCGAACTCCTCTTTTTACTTTATTTGCAATCCCACTTCAACCTTTATCCTTCTCTACAATGCCTTCCACCACCAGCAACGTCGGTACAAGCGGCTCCTCCAAATTCAGTAATGGAGTCCCACCTCCAACTCCAAACCCTACGCCCGCGCAACCAAGCCCACCACCACGCCAGCCAAATCCGCCAAAAGACAATGCACAAGCATTGCTCTCCGAAGAGCGCCTGCTTGCTGAAGCAGTCAAACGGGCAAGCATCGCAGTCGTTGTTCGAGGTCTCGACGAATACATGTAGTGGTGCATGTAGTTGCTCGATATAGCTTGTATTGATGAAGGCTAGAGGTGGAAAGGCAATATCCACCGTCGATCAGAGACCTATCCGAAAACAAACGACCATCTTTTCTTTTCCATTAACACCATTTCCCCATCATCATCGATCATCTGCATACATTTTCCCGAATCAAGCACGAGCTCATACTGCGGCTGTTAATGGCTGCTAGCATGGATCCTTCCATTTCAGAATGGGCATCAGACGGGTTCCGACATCTTTGTGAATTTATTTGCTTTTTACGTCTTTGTTATTGGCGGCTCCTTTGGGAATAATTTCTTATTCCAGCAAGTTAACGTCTCCATGGTTAACGGTTGTGCTGAACTGCACTGTTTATTCGCCGGCACATTCATAGAGATGTACCTTTATAGATGGAGTTACGGGTAACTCTGACGAACTGGCTGCTCATACTACCTCAGGCTGGCCATTGTGGAGTCTCGTTTACTCTTTTGAGATGGATTACTACCGCCGGTCGGTTCGATACATATGGACGAGTGGTACGATATGACGATTGGGCGGCAGTAGGGTGAATCTGATGGTTGAGATGAGGAAGCTCGCGGCTTCTCATTTGTGCTGGTTTGAGATGGATGGGCGAACGCACGTACACTGCATCTTTGGCTTGTCCAAGTACCTGTCAACGTTGCATGCAGCGCCAGTTGGAATCACAAATACCGACGCACACATGCGTTTTACCCACCGGTTTAATTCGCCTGTATCCGCACCTTCCGGTAAACCTCCTCTTATCAAGCAGCCTTTCTTGGTGAAGCTGCGGGCAATGGTGAGATGTTTACTGGGATCGCTACGAAGCAAACGGCGAACGACGGTTGGAAACGATTCAATGGGTGGATGATACCACTCTCATCTCAGTTCTGCAGCAACGGACTGTGGGGTCGGAGACGTTGCAGCGCGGATATGGCTAGGGACATGGGGGCACATGGGGCCGTTGTTTTACCAGTCGAACTGTCAAGATTCATCCGACTTTACCGCATGCAACGTTCCGTTCATCCACAGTTGGTTGGAATTGGTTGCTACTTCATCAGAAGAGTATCATCTTCTATCCCAATGTGTTGCCCAATTCCCTGTTAACAGGATTGCACCCTGCATATCAAGGTTACCTTCTGTTTCTGCAGCCGTTGATCTGATCAGACGGGAAGCCACAACTCCCCACCAAGGTCATTTATCGTTGCTTCCCAACTGCTATGCCTTTTGCGCCTTTGCCGCCTTTTCCGGGGCACATACTTGTTCAGTTATGAATTATTGCTTTCGAAACTTCCTTGCTTCTCTCTACTACCAACATTCTTCTGTTTGTTTCTCTCGGCTTCGAGATGGCGTATTTGCTTGGGTTTTTTGCTGTCATATTATACCAGTTTATTTTGGCGGCCCGGGATTGTTGATTCTCCTTCTTTTGTTATTTTGTCCTGCACCATTCTCTACCCTAAAAGTATGTACTTAGCACGCTGTGGCTTCAACTAAAAATATGTTTTTCTGTCTTGGACAATGTATAAGTACAGTATTTTGCAATCTTACCAAGATACAGTATCTCATCTCCGACTTCATTACATGCTTCATGTACACTTCTCTCTGTATCACTGCTTCAACCTCCAACTATTGAGATCATATTGAGATCAAATTCAAGTATGGACGGCGTTACGTTCACCGGTTCCCAGTTTGGAATCATACAGATATGCACTTTACATTATTCCGCCTCACCCATTTGCGCCGACGTATCTTCCGTTTACGCCTTACTCCTGCAACTAAAATTGAGGTATATGAGAACACCATAGTCGAAGAAGTACATGGTAAAAGTACCTTTCATCTCATCTTTACATCCAAATGCCCCAATATGCAAATACCTTGTCAATTCAGGAGCCTGTGTACCCAGGCATATGCATGCTGTGGCTACCGTACCTCTGTCCCACCACACAAAGGAGTTATGCAACCCCCAGTTTACGTGTAGTTCTGACTGCCGGGAGGATGTAGGGATATTGATCCCATTCTACTTGTCCATAGTTACTAATTTGGAACTCCTCAGGGTTGTCTCTTAGCCGAGATCTATCCAAAAGCAGAGCAGAATCGAAGGATGTCTAACCTTACGAGCTTACTACTTGTAGCTTTGCGTGTTAGGTCGTTCAGGTCTAATACTCCGATTACTGATATACTTTCGATATGTAGCCGTTGCTTTTGAGACATACCTAGGTAAGTAATTATATAAAGAATAAGAAGTACCTAGGAAAAAGTAGCTTACACTGTTACACTGTGGAGCTCCAGGAATACAGACTGTACGTTGTACATACATGCAACTAGACTACTTCATACATGCAATGCGGCCCAATGGAAGATAAGGATGGGGTCTAACCGCCGGATACAACATCCTTACTACTCCACACGGAGTACCTGCGCTTCGGCAAGCTGATAGCAAACTTCCGGGTTCAGCTATGGTGATAGTACGCGATACAAGGTATCGATAGCGGCCATGTGAGAAGCCCCACAGACCTTCAAGAGCAGAGAGCTCTCTCGGGTGCCACGGCAAACCAGTATTATACCTATCAACTGAAGTGCAGTTTCAATGTCTCCCGGACTTTCCAATGTGCCCAGGAAGTACCTGTATACAAGTAAAACAGAAAAAAGAAAAGATATAAGAACGTTGAACTTCGCCTAAACCGCATAACGCACGTCGAACCACAGGAAGACGAGGATGGCAAAAGCCGGATAGGCATGCACGCTGCAAGGGGATGTTGCATCCAGATGTGATATGATGGCCACTGTGACCTCGCGAACTCAAACTCAAATAACTATTACAACTACGACTGGCCAATACATGCTAACAAAATCGAGAAGGAAAGAGGTGAACAGACGTTAACTTACACCCACACGGAAAGCAACTCCAACAATATTACGCCACTGATAACAAGCAAAGAACGAAAACCAGTAATCCGAGAGATATGAAAAAGAATGAAAAGTATCAACGCAATAATCAAACCGAATGCCATGCACAAACTCCCAATCTGCAAAATAAACAAAAAGAACAATTGCCACCAATCCACCCCCCTCATAGGAAGACGAAAGAGTGAAAGAAAAGTAACCTCCTGGTTACATGGCCGAAATATGTAACAATGCTGTTTGTACAGAACGTCTTCTTCCTACTCCTTTCCCGGTTCATACAGGTTTCCATAAGCAGCTCCTGTATCAACAGCAACATCACCAAATACGTCGAATCCCAACGCACTCGCCCCAGTATACACAAGTTGTAAGTCATCCAGACCGACAGAAATTCCACAACGCAAGCTCTTGTATGAATAACAAGTCCGGTCGTCTCTGTACCTCCTCACCATCACACAGGTCCGTAATTTCGACAAGGTTCAACCATCGGAAGTACCGATCGACCCACTCATCCTAAGTACCTTACGCTTGAAATAACAGGTTGAGCTGTAAATCTGACACCAACATGTCCGCCGTCGGGAGATATTCCTTGAGAATATTCTTCTTCTCCTCCGTGGTCAGCACTGACCTATTCCGACCCAGCTTTATTCTCGATTGGCCGTTCCCATGACCGTGATGGCGTTCCCTTGTCCGTGAATAAACGCCAGATGAGGCGGAGGTTTTAGAGGAGGAGGTATTGTTGGACAGAGGCAGAGAGGAGGCTGTTGTGTTTACGGAGGAGGAGTGGGATTTGGATTTGGACTTGGTGCGGGAATGGTTGGCGGAGGAGGTGTGTGTATGGGTTGGATGTTGCGGCTCTTCTTCCGGCATCAGGTAGAAGTAGAGGAGTTCGAGAGCCTTGAGCTTGACTTCCTGATCGGTATCGCGGCGTTTGAAGAGGTAGGTGATTGTCGCTAGGCCATCTTGAGCTTCAAAGGTCTATACGAGAGCCGGGAGTTAGTCTTCTGTGACATTACGGCCATAGTTCTCTGGATGCAGTGCTAACTGGACATCAAGATGGTGGGGATATGATTGGTCCAACGACGAGATTGGGTTCTTGCGCCATTGTAAGACTCATATCTAAGGCATCAAGCGATGAACTGCAAGAGAAGGAGGCGTAGAAATAAGCAAACAAGGAAGGGATATACTGACTCGGGTATTCTCCGGGCTCTCCAACATAGCACAAACCAAAGTCAAGATTGTCGTGCATTGTACCTGTGGACAAGTACCCACATCCAAAAGGTCTAATAATGTCTAAAACGGACATTACAACGGTTAGCCTTCAAGGTTCGTAAGAGAACAGCTGTCTTTGATTTTTCCGACGGTTGGGCTCCCCTTGCATGCTACTCGACTCGTTTCCGAGCCTTGTGCCATTTGGTGGTTTGCGCTGGCGGGGAAACTCACTCTCATATGAATGTCCCTAGCAAACAAATGTCTAGACGGCCGATGGATCAAGAGCATCCCTTGAATGAGTTCCAGACATGACAGGAGGAGCGCATTTGTTTGGTTGTCTGGATGGTGACGAATGGAAATTCCCGGTTAGCCTAATGCACCCCACATTCGCATTCCAAGCGCTGCGCTGACTCTTCCGCGCAGGCTTTTTCCTTCGACCTGCACTTGGGCGCGACGGAGGTGAGCATACCGTTTCCTGGTCTCGAGGATAGTCGTTCAAGGCATGATAATAGTCGTGTCGTCACTAAATGTACGGATCCCGGCAGTCAGTTAAGGAACGCATGCGGGGATGCTCGCATCGCTTTCGACGTGCAGCATTTTTAGTGTTGCTGCTAGCTGCGCATAAGGTATGCAGGAAGACTAACCGTTCCACTCAAACCCACTCTGCAACTTCACAAATTCAAGGAACGCGGGGTCTGTCGGCTTTTCGGGCGATGGCGATGAGGGAGTGTTGATGATGCCGTAGTTCTCTCCGGACGAGACGGTGTTGTTGTGAGTGTTGGAGAGGCAGAGCTTTGCGAGGAGGCCCTCAAGGTGTCGTAGCCCTTTTCGGACTTGCAGCGGTTCGAGAGACGAAAGGAGATCAAAGGCAGAGCATAAAAGAGCTTCCATATCGTTTGGGGTATTGTGCAGGGGTACAGGTTTGGCGCAAGTCGTAACGAAGTACCGTGATGCGCTCGTAGTATACAGGGGCTTTCCGTAGATCTTGTCGGGATTTTGTGTTCTGGAGATGGAGCTGAAGGATGGGAGAGATGAGGAATGAGAGCTGAGATGGTTTATTGCCTTCAAGCCTGTTTGGGACGGGTAAACAATCTTGGCGGCTCTCGAGTGTGCCTGACTTTGTGTAACCGACCTACCGCACGTGCCACAAGGCTATCTCTCCTGAAAAGTCAAGTTTTTCCCGGCCGTCTTAGTAAGCGTCCGGTCGCGATTGTTCCGTCTCTTGAATACCGAGGCTTTTTTTAACGTTAGTCCGATTTCAATCCATACACGATCGCTCCGTCTAGATTTTTGTTGAATTTATCTCTGCGCCTTTCCTTTCGACGGTGCCTGTTTCACTCGCTTCAGGAGTCTTATCAATGCTTTAAGTACCGCCATTCGCTCCCTCGTCGGTGATCGCTCTAATCGTTCGTTGAGTGATCCGTTCCGAACTTTCGACTCCTCCCCCGCCGACTTCATCGCCCACTCGTACCCCGAGGCCCACGCTACTCGACGTAGTATTCGCAGCATTTCCCTTATTCCGAATCAAACGACGAATAGCCCGAATCATCATGTCCGCTCTTTCAGTATTCACCGGTACCCTCGGGGCGCAGCTCAGCAGCAAACTCGGTTTTGTGGTCCAGATTGCCAGCAAGTTGCCAGGTCTTAAGAAAGTTGCAGTTGGTGTGCTTCTTGTGGTGACCTTGATGAACTTCAAGAACTGGCCTTTGGTGTGGCATGTAAGTAGACTCTCTGGCAGGGCTGTGGATTGTCGCCAGGAAGGAACGTGGGTGAATCGGTAGTCAAAGGATCGACACGCTATGGGTGGATCGTGCGGAGGCGGAGATCACTTTACCGTTCCCCTGGGACAGTCCACGGGTTCGAATTATAACAGACGGCCAGTTACTGACGGATATCGACATTATAGGGCCGCTTCTACTACTCTCTCTATGATCATCTTTTCCGTCGCAAGAAGCAACTCCCATCGCCATCACACATCTTTGCTCCAATCTCCTGGATCTCCCGGTCCAGTTGGTATGAGTGCGACCTCAACCTCCACAAGTCGAACTCGACCTATTTCTCCGATCTTGACATTGCCCGTACCCATCTTATCGCCGCCCTCATCAAGAAGTCTCTCGCTATTCGCCAAAAGCAGAAGCAGTCTCTCTACGTTGCTTTGGCCGGAACCCAGTGCTTGTTCAGAAGGGAAATCAAGCCCTTCGAGAAGTACGAGGTTGTCACTCGCCTTTTGACCTGGGATGCGAAATGGGTGTGGGTTGTTTCCCACTTTGTGAAGGTTGGCGGGGGCAAGACCACCACCGATAAGGATGGCAAGACTACGACTACAGAGCGCAAGATCTACGCCACCGCTCTCTCCAAGTACGTCTTCAAAAACGGCCGCATCACTGTCGCCCCAGAGGAAATCTTGAGAGAGTCCGGTTTGTTGCCAGAGAGACCAACTACTGCCGGTGACTCCAAGCCAACTGCTATTCCTTCCGAGTCGGACAAGAAGGCTATCGTTGCGGAGTACTTGCAGTCTACCCTCAAGGTGGACGGATTCGAGGGTGAGTGGACCTGGGAGAGAATCGAGTCGGAGAGAGTTCGTGCTTTGGAGGTCACCAAGCACATGTTGGCCATGGACACTCTTGATGACGAGTACGTCGGCACTGGAAGAGAGAAGGGAGCACTTGGTGTCTTCAGGTCGCTCGCTTAAATCTGTGGAATTGGACTGTAATATGTGACGGAGGAATTGGGATGTCAAAAGCGTGCTTTCTTTACGTTTCCTTGTGTTGAAGTAGATTTCACTTTTTAATCGTCTTCTTGGGTTTATAATTAGGGATAGAAGGTTTTGCTTTTAGTTGGCCGGTTTGTGGATATACCAAGTAAGTAGGGGAGGTGGTGAAGGTCGATTATCGCGAATATCCGAGGTGTTTTTGGACGTTTGGGGGATGTTTGTAAAGTACCTTCGTAGTATAACTTTGAGTTCAAATTTAATAGATGCCCTTTTCATACATCATGTTGGTCCTGCACTGCCTTACAACGTTTTATGATGGGAGTGAAACACGTTCGAGTAAATCTCCAGAAGTATTGTTTCCTTTCGTGATATTCGTTCGTGAACTTTACGAATACGGTACAAAGGAATCTTCAGAAGATCTGAGCCGAGTTCTCTTTCTCCTACTTTCCTTAACTGCTCCTTACTGCAGCTCCAAGAAGTATGTATGAAAGATATGGACAGCAAACAACACCGATCCCGACGGCCTATCTATGACCATGCTACCGGTTCATGCAGACCGCCATTCCAGGGATAGTTTTCTCAACAAACTGCACCCACTTTCCACCACGTTCTCCGACGGTTCGGAACGCCCGCATCCGCCAGCTGGCGTCCGGAAATTTTAAACTCTCCGTCGGTGCCTTCGGCAGAGCATGTGCAACGTGCTCGGCGCTATAAGCCGAGGTGCTGGAAGAAGCCTAGTGGCGACACCATCGAAAGCTTGGTTTGCAGGAGGCTCTGCGGAAAAACTAGATCCGATGAGATGAGATGGGATGGTTCCTGAGCTAGTGTGTGGGGAGAGCTCGAGTGTTTAAGAGAGTTAGTGTCTGTTTACGCTCTGGAATGGAGAATTGGTATGCTATGTACAAGAAGTACATAGCCGCAGGGGAAGAGAAGAAGAAGAAAAGTACAAAGTGGAGTATGGTAATCTATCCTTGAGAATACTAGACCGTCTCTGAACCTAGCTGTCCCGTCAACACTGGCACTGATTCTGATAAGAGACCGTATTCCCGTCTCGAACAATATGGCAAGTATTTTGTAAATACCTGTTCTTCGAGTACGTACAAACGGTATGCAAACAAATTCAGGCGTCTTAAGCTTAAGGCTTGCGATCATATACCTTCTGTACTCCCGGAATGCCCTGCATACCAGAGAACCCAGGTACTGGTAACATCGTACCGTGTTCCAGTGTCGTCATACCTCTCACGGCAGCAACATGCACCTTTACCCTGGAGGCATATGTAGTACTTAGAAGGCAGCAAACCTCTATATCAGGCAAGATCCAGGAGTGCAGACGCAAACAACTTTGCATATTCGTTTGTCAGGAGTTGACTGTAATACTGATCGAAGTCGGGTACGGTAGAGGGCGGGTAACCTGTGAGAGCGGGACGAGTTGCGTTTGACGGCGTCGATGCAAACATTATCGAGGACCGGAGAAGATCGGTGTGCCGTATTAAGGAGATCGTACTCGTACTATATGTGGATATACTAAGTATGTGATTAAGAGCCCTTATATGACGAGATGAGACGATCTGATGACTGTTGTCGTTTGTACGGGTGTAGGGATGTCGGGAGGTGAAGTTGACGCTGGGGCGTGGACGGGAGACCTGGAAGTAAGCTAGATATTGTGAGTTGGGTATCAATAGGATACCCGCTCATGTACTGGGTCGCCCGCGGTTTGGGAGGGGCAGTCACTTAGTGTGATAGTTGCAAGTAGATGATTGTCCGATCATCTTACAGGCTTACGAGTATTAACTTCGGTAAATTTGGAACTATTCCTCTGTCTCGATGAAGCCCTCGCGTACGTGGCGAGGTATGTTAAGATGAGACTCAATTGGTATTGTGACAAGAGGCGAGGGTTTCGGAGGCGATGATATTAGATGGTGTTCGAAATCGGTCGAAACTGATTTGCTTTGGTTAAAGGCCTGCCAGTGATGTAGGTCTTTGTTCTAGAAAATTCCGAGCTCTGAGGGGAGTTGACAAGTTTGATTGCAAGGGAGGGAGGCAAGTATCCCACATGCTGGTGTCCGTAGCGTAGCCCGTCCTCGTCGATATGAAGCAGTACCGGTTTGGTGAAACTCCGCCCAAGGACCAAGTTAAGTTGGAGACGGTCGCTGATTTGAGTTGCTGTCATTGTTAGCGTCGAGACCCTGTCATTTGACGTTGCCATATGGCAGGACGAACCGTGGTGAGGGCATCCTCTAATTCCTGCTGGGACTCAGCCTCACCGCAGGGTCCAGGTGCAGAGTCTCCAAAAGTCAAGTCAGTCGGCCCCTGTGTGACTGACTTGCGACCTGCCCTGACTGACTTGACTGACTGCACTAGTCCACCCCAGAGTGCTGTGACTGACTGACTTTTTAGCCAACTGACTGGTCAGTCAAAGTTGACTTTCTTGGCCAACTTTAGCTCCAAAACAACCTGGTTTTCCAGAAAAGGCAAGGCTCCAAAAATATTGGTGCTCATGAACCTCATAAAACAGCCACTGTGAAACCTCAAAATTGCCAAAATACCTTGCCAAGCAAGTCAAAAAAGTCGACTTGCGAGGAGGCCTCTGACTGACTGACTGGCAGAGGCCCTGACTAGAAGTCAACCTGACTGCACTAGTCAGGCCCTGGGTCTGACTAGTCGTGACTTCCTTGGCAGTCAGTCGACTGACTAGTTACCTGACTTGACTTTTGGAGACTCTGTCCAGGTGCATAGGTCGCAGAAAATTTAGGATGCCTAGGATGCCGTCGCTGCACCTTGATTTGAGCCAAAGGATTCAAGTTGTGCCGTTGGTAGTCTAGGCAGCGTCTAGAGAACGAGTTGGACTGGTTCCCCTTGGAAGCCATTCCTCAGTATTGAATGTTGGCCATGCTACTTCTTTGCTATGGTTCACTTCGGGCCTTGTACTCCACCAATGTGATGAAAGAGAGGTTATCCTGTGGGCCGCATGAATGTCTTTACGAGGCATATGAAGTCCCTTGTCATTTCCGACCTCACTGTACAAGGACCACCTCATATACGGCAGGAGTTGAAGGCAGTTCCGGTCCGTAGGCTTCAATATGAACCCGAGGCATATTATGCTTCATCTCAAAAAGGAATGCTTCTGGAAGCGCCTGTGCTGCAATCGGGTGTTTGCGAATGTTTGCAGCTGATTGGGAAACGTTTCCCAAATTAGCATGGGTGAGAAGAGTGCGATTAGAGATGCTGATTTATCGGACTGAGAGTTTGGTTCGCACTGTGCAGCCATGCAGCCCACAAGTCTAATTTCTCAAAGGCAGTGCTTTCTATGGGCCGTAACCATCGTCATGGGTTCTTGGATAAGCCTATGACTGTCAGTTTTCGAGCAGAGAAGAGAGATGGCAGCGAAACCAGAGCTGATCAGCCAAATGTCAACCTCCAATTGCAGGAACAAGATGCATAGTTACGATGCGCCTGCAACGTCTTTCGGTCCGCTAATCTCGTCTGCCTTGTATTTGCTGGACCAAAAAGTAAGCCAAACATGCCGAAGAAAAAAAAAGTCATTCCGCAGACGTCAGGATGCACACTACTAAGTATGGTGATAGCAGTGCTGAGAGGTGCATTTGCCTTCAACTTTGCGAGACATCCCCGTCAAAGTCCCTCTTCTTTTCTCCACTTCAGGCGGAATCTTTTCGCTGTAGCCCACTGGTAAGCGTGATGGTGATCCCGGCTGCTGGGCCGCCCCAAGCCCTTGTCTCGAATTCTAGAGGAGGTTCCTGGCCTGGTTTACCGTTGTAGTCAGTCGGAAATCGAGTCTTTTCCCCTTTCGGATGCCCACTCTGTGCCTTCTCCTCTCTGTTCCCTCCTTTGGCCCTGAAATCGCTTCAACCCTTTCCTTCCTTTTTTAAACACTGTCTCCCCCCCATCCTGCAGTTTCTCCCAACCTTCTTAAACTTCCCCATTCCTTCATTAAACCAGAAACAGTTTAAACGAAAAGTATATAGGACCCTGCTTCTCGCGCTCAAATCTCATCTTCTTCTTGTTTTTCTCCCCCTTCCTTTTCCATCCATCTCTTCGAGTTTCAAGGCCAGAGGTGTTGTAGCATTTTTCCGTCAAGCTCCTTTGTTTGTCTGTTGCGAATGACATTCCATCTCAGGCGGACCATCTACAAAACAACAGACTCGTGAACACGAAGAAGCCACGGGAATACATCACTCAACTCGACGACCGCGACAGAAACTTCCGAAGATATTGATTGCAAACGGAGGAAATAGGACGAGGGAAGAGAAGATTAGAAAGGGTCACGTTGCAATAAGGACACTCTTCAGCAGCAAGGAAACGACAAGTTGCAACCATTGTTGTTTCTCCCGCGTAAGAAACGAACAAATTCAGGCACCGAAAAGTTGTAATTGTTGGGAACTTTCCACCACAACAACAAACGAGAAGATGACGGGAGCAACATACCACGAGACAAGACGGAACGAAGACGCTTTCGGAGACATCACCATGCTTCGACGATCGCTGTCGTTGGAGAGAAAGAAGGAGGATAGGGGTGTTTTATTGGAGGAAGATGAAGAAGAGGAGGAAATGGAGGATTCAGTTGGACAACTCAGATCAGCAGCCGCGCCTGGTACTCTGTCGCCGAGTAGCTCCTCGTCTTCGCTACGGTCCGACCTTTCCTCGTCATCAGGAGGATCAGCAGCATCGCAGCCCCGATCAGCATCTCCGAGCACTTTGGGACCCCTCCTCAGCAATCTCAAGATTGGTATGAGGCCAACAGCACTGCGACCGAGTTCTCCGTCGAGGATGCAAGCAACTCTACAAAGACACACACCTCCTCCGTCGCCCTCATCACCACTTACACCAACACACTATAAGAGACCACCTCGACCAACGCACCTACGGAGCAAATCTTCGTCAACAATAACAACATTTGAAGCTGCGCCGTTCTTGTTGCGATCAGTCTCGCATCCAGGACCTCGATCCCCCTACCGATTCAACCCCACGCCATTAAACGGCCCACAAATGTTTACTCCTCCGTTATCCGCCCAGTCTAGCTACTCTCATCTCGCTACACCTCGTTCGCGACCCACTTCTCCGAATACCTTCGCTAGAGCGACACCCTCCCCTCCTCCCTCACTCTACTACGATTCCTACCCAGACTCACACCCGGCCACACCCCGCTCGCGATCACCCAGCATCTCGTCCCTCGAGACTATCCCGGACACACCTGATGCTGAACAAGAGGCTGAGTTGGAACCGATTCCAGTCAAGAGGAGTCTCAGCATGGGTCGACAACTGGGAATGAACGGAAAGATGGATAGAAAGCGATGGAGTGTGTGTGGAGCCGAGAAGCGGACTGATTTGAACCTGGAAACGATCTGGGAAGATGACATGTTCGCACAACGGCAGGGTCAGGGAGGAGTTCGTATTCTCGATGAGGAACGAATGGTGGACACTGTGAGCGAGATTGAAGAGTAGGGGTTGGTCGCTGACGCGCATCATTACTGCTCTGTGTCTGCGTAGGAGATCTAGGCTGCTATCTTTCGGATTTTGTTTGGGTTTATGGGTTTCTTTGTTTTCAGTTTTCATACCCAATTTTACTTTCGGGCATACTGATTTTTTAATACCCTTTCAAGATTCACGCGGAGCTGAGTTCTTGTTTATTTCTTTTCCTTTTTTCCTTTGTTTTGTTTCCTATCTCCATTTTCACTGCAAGGCGAGGGCGTCCGGTTTTCTTTCTTTCTCTGTATGCACTTTATGCACTTACTACTAATGTCGACAAGCTTCTCCTTCTTGCATTCCCTTACGCTTATACCATTGGCATATCCTTCCTGTCTATCTTTATACTGAGCGGTGTTAGCACACTCGATTCAGGCACGATTATTACTAACCCGACACGATACCATACTAACCTTATCATATCACTACAAATTATCAGTTTTTTCTGTTGGCTCTTTTTGATTCTTGACTTTCCTTTGTTGCTACTTACGAATAAGCTGCAACTGTTTATGAGATTATCTGCTTGTGCATAGCAATGATACAATAGTTTCCTACTTATCTTTTTGCTCGGAGGTTTCCAATTTGCTTTGCTCCAGCTTGTGTGAACATCCTTGTACTCTCTTATCTGGTCTGTGGACTTTTTGAATGGGAGAGTAGCATTTCACTTCTTGTACCTGTATTATATCAACCGTTTCTCATACTGTCGTCCAGCGTTTCTTTGAAGTAGCAGGATAGTGGAGCAGTTGGCCGAGAATACAAATCGAATTTACATTGACCCAACATCTTGGACCGTCGTAGTACATACCTCCTAGTCCCACCTCGTATATCGATCCCCACCCTACGAGAAATTCCCTGCCTGTATATTCCTGTTTCCGCCTATCTCCAAGCCTACTTGCGTACATTACCGGTATGCAGAGTGCGGGAAGCACTGCTGATACATGCGTCGTACCTCCAGCGTATACTTCGTAGGTAGGCAGCCAAGTCCGTTGAAAGTATGTATGTAAGATAAGCTGAAAGGAAACGGGTGCTTACCGTGATACATGCACGACGCAGTCTGGGCCAGTGTCATCGATTATTTGCTTTCCACCGACGCTACATATGTATGACTGTCTTGATGAGATGGAGCGGAGATTTGGGACACTTGAGTCGCCAATGCTTGTGATGTCTTGGGGTGGTTGCCACACCGAGGTCAAGGGTCACATAAGTAATGCTGTTTAAACGTTTATTTGTGGCTCTTATCGCGAATACGTCTGCTGAAGACTTGCTAATACATAAACCGTTTGGATCAGTCATGTAGCTCTGATTGGGCGCAGGGAAGTATACCGGCGACCAGGTTCCTACGTTGACAGATCTGACATGCTGCTAGTTCTGCTGTCACGGTCACGAACAGTCCACAACCGGTCCCATGACCAACGCGGGCACCATTATTTTACGTCACATTCAGATGGTGTCAAAAGCCAATACAAGCAGACAGTCAAGCGATTGAAGTTCTAGTATGTACAACTCCTCAGCTGGTAAAGCTTCCGATCCTTCATCTCTCACCGAGCGTCACGATAAGCAAATCACAATACGCACGGAAAAGGTGTCAAAAGATTAAACAAAATTCCCACTTTAGCATTTTACTCGACTATCCTAACTACTACCATCCCACAAAGGTCAACCTCGTGAAAATCCATCCCCCCAGAAACTCGACTACCCGAAGCAACCCACACAGCCAAAAGTAACAGACAAAAACAAAGAATGCAGCTCCAAGACCACTAAACAATGGTGGTAGTAAAGTAGGACATGATTAAGGGCGCAAGCTCTCTGCCATGAAATGCTCAATCAACTGTAGAGGAGGAAAGGGAGATATTGTGACAGGAAGGACTGAATCGACGGCAGCAGAAAGCATAAAGACAAGGAAAGTGGAATGTCCGAACGAAGAGATCTAGTTTGATCCAGCCAGAACGTAAAGGAGCCATAAGCGGCAGAAAGCGAAACGTATTCTATGCGTCCCATGCCGGGGATTACGCAGTGATAAATGTGAACTAAACCAGGAAGTGAAAGAAAGAAAACGAAGTGAACCACAAGGCCACTGACCCCAGATTGCAACCCTTTGTTTTTTGTGAAGCAACACGCTTCTTTTCAACAAGGCGAGCTCAGGAGTTGAAAAGGAAAAGAAAAAACAGAAACCCCATATGAAATGCGCCTTAGAACCCCTTGGATATATGAACTGATGAAGATCGATAGAGAAAATAAGAAAGAGACGACGCAAATAATGGAAGACACTTCAACCCAAGCTGCAGAGCGCGACCGAGTGGAGGAAATCTTGCGATAAGTGCGGGCCATGAACAATGATGATGCTGTGCTGTTGAAAATGAAACCCAATGATGACCCATGCTCCGTTGATTGCTAGTGTAAGACTCGAGTGTGTGTTTGCCTGATGATGAATGAAACAATGCTGTTGAAATGCAATAAAGTCGTAAAGAAAATAATTCGCGTTCTCGGTCTTTATTCGACAGACTCTGAGGCATCACTGACGCATTCAGTTTAAGCCTCCTCGTCGGTCTCGTAGTCCGTCTCCCATTCTCCATCACTGCCAGTAGGCGTTTCCGCTGGACTGGCGGTGGGAGCGACTGTCCCCTCTCGACGCTTCTTGATGAAGTCCTTCTTCTCCTCTTCACCGAGCTTCAGAGATCCAAAGCCAATGCCCACGAGCAACTGGGCACACTTCTCAGGATTCTCAACGAAAACATCTTCACCCTTCTCTTCGATCATCTTTGTGAGGAGGAAGTGTTCCATCCTTCCGATAATCTCAAACTCGGGTTTGGCGCGTTCCTTCTCTCGTTCGGTGGGATCTAGCAAAGAGATGTAGAATTCCTTGAGAGCTTGCAACTCTCGGAACTTTTCCATCTCCGTACGCTTATCCTGGAAAGCAGAGCGGATCTCATTTGGACAGTCGTCCGAACTGACCATACTGTCAAACTCATAATAAGAGTACATAAAGACCCGTGTCTGGATAACCTGGGGTCTCTCGGCCGTCTCCGAAAATCTGACGCGTGAACCAGTCGATTCAGATCGCTTCATGGGCTGGGAGGTTTGGGCGTGACTGAGACAAGGGCGAAGTGGAGGACGCTGGGTGCGGTGAGCATCAACGTTCGGTAAGGTTGGAAGTTGAACATCGTCATCATGCCCCTCCTCGTTGTCGGACCCAGAGACATCATCCTCCTCTGCCGAGTCGTACCCAAAAAGTCCGTCGTCTTCATCTTCATCCTCCTCTTCATCGTCTGAGTGGCCGAACTCGATGCCACAATCATCGTCCGAGTAGTCCTCCGCCTCATGGCCACTTGATTCTGTCTCCCATTCGGATCCATCACTGTCGTCGGACTCATCCGAGTCATAATCACCCCAAGCATTACTGTCATCCTCATCTCCACTCTGCGCCTCGATGTGTTCCTCCACCAAAGGCTTCGGCACTGCCGAGGCCTTCGGTGTCGCCAGCGCCTCACCTATCTTCTCGTCCACGGTCTTGAGGTCGATGGTGAACGGCACGCTGATCGAGTCCGAGACGGGTGTGGTTGGCGCAGATGAGACGTGTGAGCCGGCTTCAGACGAGTATGCTGAGGATGCTGAGGACGACATATCGATCGATGACGAAAACGACGGTCGGCCCGAAGATTGCTGTGGTTTGGTGTCTGCAGCTGCGACCATGGTTGAATTATCGCGTGGTGACATGGGCGTCAACTTAGTAGTGATTGAGCTCAAGGTCCGCATCGAGTCGTGATGATGCTGCTGGTGCAACTGTTGATGCAACTGAAGATGCTGCTGATGCTGCTGATGGTGCAAACAAGAGTCCTCCATCCTTCTTGTGTCTTGATTTGTTCCGCCTCTGAACTTGGGAAATTGATGTGGGTGGGAGATTGTAGTAAACTGCAAGGTGTTGGACATTGTTGTTGATGGTGTTGATTCCGTTTTGTCCGATAGAAAGCATGGAGTAGTTGTTGTAAGGGTGAGGCTGGTTATCTTGTTGGATTTTACTTTCGTGAAAGTAAAATAATAGTTGTATGCGCGTTTGGTAACTTCGAACTGAAGTCGAAAGGTGTTTGTTGTTTGTTGTGGTGGTTGTGTGGTGTTGAAGTAGTTGTGTGTTGTGGAGAGGAAGGGAAATGAAGATCAAGAGGAACGGGATGTGCTGGGGAATAAGAAGCACTTGGAACTTGTCGACCAGCCAACTTGCGCTGGAGCCCCTGACTAAGCATGACTCTGGAAATCAGGCCGTCGCTCGTTTGGAAATCGGCGAAATTTGGTCAGCCGGCATGGCACTTCCGCTGGGAAAAACGGGGGAACGTCACATTCTGAGGCTACTTTTTCCTTGCAAGTTTGTTAAGCAGCGAGATTTGGGTAGGGTCAGGGCGCAGTCCGTCCGGATGAGTGGCTGTTCTGTCCGTCTGCGGTTCAATTCCTTTGAGATCTGTGACATTCACTAGCAACTCGCTTTCATTCTATTCTTGGAGAACATCGAGCTATGGAGTTTCGAGAAGGCATGGCCGTTAAGGAAAACTCAAATACCCAACAGACGGATGCTGGAAGGCGTTTAAGAAAGCTTCTTCAGACCTCCAGACAGCATACCTACGAAGACCACTGGCACTACATAGATTTCATCTAAGTAGGTAAGAAAATTTAGAAGCATCAAGCCTTCCAGAAACCTCGCCACACCGAAAGATTTCCCGGAAGACTGTACTAGAAGCGGTGGTCTCTGTCTGATCAGTGACCCATGACATCACAATTATTCAAACAACATGTGAATCCACCTCGACTTTCGCTCACGATCACCACGCACCGCTTGTCTTTGCTTGGTCAAAAGATCTGTCTTTCAAACTGAGCGCGTTCAGTCAGAAATCAAGGCAGAGAGAGATCTGGCTGTGCCGGTTGCGGAAGATGCAGGGACGCCGGAATGCCATGCAGCGCTCATCGAAATCGTTTGAGAAAATCGATGCTTCTAATCGCGGAGATGTGAAACTTCCATTATGGTCGCAGCACCGAGCTCGGAAGGCATGTTCTTAGTATCCCCTAGGTACGTGAGGAGCACCGAACGGAGATTTCAACTTTTCGTGAAGCTCCTCCAAGTTTGTGGTCGAGTTGCCTCAAGTCTCCTCGAGAAGCTTCTCCTACTACGAAACTAAATAAAAACTTGTATTTTTAATCAACACCATCCATCATCATGAAAGTTCTGCTGCGGTTTTCTCCCTCATTGCTTAGCAAAGCCAGCCTAATTATTTCTTCCCCGCCGATAACTATCTCTTCTCTGTAGCTGAATGAGATGTTTTCTTCTAAATCTTGTCTATCCGCAAGGCCAGCTCGCTGCCGTATATTCGCGTTGTTCGAGTCACAAAGGCTCCCAAATTTGTGCAATTCCATATTCCCAGAACCGGCCGTTTGCTACCCCTGTGCGCCCTTACTTTGATCCGGATACTTATCGTGAGAAGCTCTTCCATAACCCTCGTAATATTCAGGCCTCAAAACAGTCGTCCATTCCAGCCTGCGGTACTTTGTGCAATCCACCAAGCATCCGTCCGGACACCGAGTTCGTGTATCGGGACCTCACACCCTCAACCCGTCATCATCACCGCTCCATCATTTCAGGGTCCACTCTACGTTATTCCGTCCTCGGGCTAGCGAGCTCCCAGTGCAGCGCTCACAAACCCACCTTCCCCATCCCGAGCATCGCGTGCGCCCGTTCCTGAGCTCGCCGAAGCGCCCGAACCCGAACCAGATCTAGCGCCACCGCCGGCTCACAACGTGCTTTTCCCCGCATAAACGGACCACTGGAATTCGGCTGGTCATGTTGATTGCATCGCATGGAATTGAGGTCCGGGGAAGAAAATGATGTTCGTGACATGAGATGACATGACAGGCTCAAGCGGCCGCTGGAGGGATCACTGTCGGGCGGTCGCTGAATGGGGATGAAGCCAAGAGGGACGATATGACTCACGATGGGGTGGAACAAATGGAACAGTGCGAGATTTCGAGGCGTTGTGGGACACCCCCGGATGGGTTTGTGAGATTGGTGGACAAGGAAGTGCTCGTACGAACGATGGAGGAGCGGATTATGTAGTATCGCATAGCACAAGTTTCATACTAGTAATTTTGAGGCTCGGAATTGACGTCCAGCGAGGCCGAGCAGTCGTGTGGCGGCTGGCTGACAGCTCATGACAGGAAACAGGTGACCATTACAAGTAAGAAGTTATCGTAGCGGAAGTACCAAAATGACAATCAGGTTGGCATGTCATCCCAGAAGAACCTGCAGTTATTTCGAGGGTTATCGTAAAGCAGGAATTCAAATGTTTATATTGAAACATATTCATAACCAGAGTATATACATAATCCCACACCAGAGCGAAGCTGGATATCTACAAGCTCCCCCCACGGGCAAATTGCAATGAAATGCAAGGTACGAGTACAAAGACAAGAGCAATCACACAAAGTTTGAAAACCAAAGCCTCACTCCAAACCTTCTATACACCACCAGACATGAGCAAACCGAGGTAGTAGTAACGTATGTGCAGGCGAAAACAATCCGAGTAGCAAGTCGTTTATCCGTCATCAAATGCCAAATTGAAAAGATGACAGGCTCGCGAAATATAGCAAAATAATACAGCAGTCCTTTATAAAGCAAAATAAGTAAGAAAAAAAAAATGAAATCCAATACACAAGGAGGTAGTAACAACACCTGATGAAGATAGACAAACACCAAATGAACGCCAAAGAAACAAGTCTGCGGCACACCCTAGAGTAGATATTCCCGTACAAACCAACCAGGTAAGTAAAGCATCCGAACATCTTTGAGAAATGATATGAAGAAACAAACGAAGCAACCAACACAATAACGCCAAACAGATATCAAAGGATTTGCAAAAAAAGGAACAGTATGTCCAGAAACAGAGAGGAAAGGCATAGATACTCGTACCAGCTTGTCACTGATCAAACCAGGTCGGTAATTCCTCGCCAAAGGCATCCAGGTTTTGTACAAAGAGTGAAGAACGGGCGACGGGTTACTTTGATATGTTACCTCCACTGGTCCGAGTTGTGGTGCCGCTGACCTTTCTAACGCCCGATCCACCGCTTCGCCTAGGGCTGGTTCTTGTCTTGACGCCCTTGATGCCACTCCCGCTCTTGCTCACACCTGCTACCTCCACAGAAGTCGCTTCGAGAGTGGCTGAGGCGGTAACACTCGTGTGTGAAACCACTCTTCTCTTGGGGCGCTCTCCAGTCGCCGAGACCTTTCTGCGCATACTACCGCCAGATGTGGTGTAGGCTTGACGGATAAGCTGCTCCTCTTCCGACTCGGCTTCCACGGCCTTTGGCTTTGGTGCCGGTGTAGGTCGAGCTGAACGCGCATTCTCATCATTGACGCCCGGGGGTTTTGGAGTGTAGAACCTTGACGATGTCTTCCGAGGTTGACCAGGTGTCGGTGCAGGAAGAGGGGTAGCAGCAACGTCGTTCTCATTGGTGAGTTCTCCTAGAGTTCTACGCTTGGAAGGAGTCGCTGGCACCTTCTTTCGTGATACCTCAGCAGCGGCGGGCTTGAAAGTGTCCTCAAAGAACCACTTGCGGAATTCATCCTGATACATGTGAAGCCAATGTTGTTGAGGACCAACCACCATTCCCGGTCTCATGAATCGCATGAAGGCAATAACCTCGTTGGCAGTGAAGCCATAGCGATAGATGAGATAGCCTCCAATCAGACATCCAGTTCTTCCCAATCCGGCTTTACAATGGACTGCAATCTTGCGCTTGTCGACAGTGATAATCTCATGCACCATGTTGATAAACTCTCGAACAACCTTCAAGTCTGGACAAGTTCCATCGTCAAAGATCATGTCCACATGCTGAATGTCGAGTGCGGTAAAGTATTGTGGTGGATAGAGCGGTGAGTTGAGGCGGACGACAAGACCGACGTTTCTAGTCTTGAAATGCTGAAGAACGTTGCGAAATCCAAGAGGCAAGCCCGAGTTGACTACTTGCTTCACATCGGTCGGGAGTTTGGTGGTATCTGGCGGCATTGAGTACTTTGGTGAGGCAAATGCGAGAAAGTCCGGGGTGATCCAGTTGAAATCACCAGTATCTGCACGTTCGTAACGCTCATATCTGTTCCGAATCAGTTCCGTCCAGCAAATAGGATAATGAACTTACTCGTCCAGACAGAATTCTCTCATGTCCAAGAGCCCCTTGCTCTTAGCTTTCCACACACCATAAATGACATCCTGAACGGAAATGCCATAGTCGGCCTGGGAGTAGCCCGCGTCTCGGAACGGCATGAAAGGTGGGTCGACCTGAGAGATAGGTGCCAGAGCCAAATGAGGGGGCCAGTTTTGGACGAGAACCTAATACAACGTCAACACAGGCTCCCCACCTCCGCATCTAGGGGCACCAACCATATAAGAAGCCAACAAGCAGGCGGCATTCGCTCTAATCCTTGGTTCGTTCTTGCTGTAGAATACGACATATTTGCCAGAGTTCTCCGGGTCTCCCAAGATGTCGTGAAGGGTGAGCGCAAAGCGGTAGCAGTGAGCGACGTTCAAAGGGCCAAAGTCGTGGTAGAAGGCGTTGTACAGGAGGACATCGTCAACAGTAAAATAGACTGGTTCCATACCCTCCTTTGGTGGGTTGATTCCGCCATTGTGCTTTGACTTTTTGGTTGGCGAAGCATGGGACTTGAACTTGTTGGTGTAGGGCTGAGGGATCGGTGTTGGTGGGAAAGGAGTATCTTCGGTTGGGGGCGCGGTGTATGCAGCGAGGTAAAGCTTGTCTTTCGAGTTACATGTTAGGAGCAAGTCGCAGAGGCTTCATCCGTAGCGAATCACTGGGCCATACCTGGTATATATTCTACAACATTTCCATAAACCTGTGAAGGGGCCATTGTTTGTGTTGTCTGTAATGTGCAGACCCAACCTAATGCAATCTGGCTGCCCTCTGAGAAAGAATTGACCCTGGGTCTTGTCTAATTCTATTGCCGCAGATGCGCGTCTGAATCAACAATGCTTGTCGACAATCGAGGTCGATGCTCAAGGTAAACGGGTATCGGTATTCCGGAACGCAGACGTGATGGTATCGAAATGATCGAGCGACAAGGCGGTCAGAAGAACCCTTGCTGGTAAACGTTCCGAGCGAGAAGAGGAATGTGAAGCAGGGAACGATAATGGTAAGAATAAGAGAGAATATCACGACCGCTCCAGGAGATGAGGTGCGGAAGGTGATTCGTGGAAGGCTTTGCGGTGGTGGATGAACGGGAATGGGGGAGCGGTAAGGTGCGCTTCTAAAGGAACGGATCGACCGCTCAACTGTTTGTTTTGATTTCTGAAGGTTATTTTCTGGCAGCACGCTAGTGATGTGGAACTTGCAAAAGCAGCGCTACGCCGTCCTCGGACCAGCTATCTCGACATACCGCGTAACCTGCTGCTTTTGCATTTTCTGTCTAGCGCTAAACCCCGAATTCGCTTTTGTTTTGATCGACTTTGTGTAACGTTTCAATGCCCCACCACCACTTGTTCCTCTCTCTGCAACAGACGAATGCTCATCAAACCATCTCACGATCCACCAACCATGGCTTCATCAGGCAGCACCACCGACGAGCGTTTCCCTCACGAACTCAAAATTACAGTCCCTCTTCCCAACGCCTTCTACGCCGAGACCATCTGCAACGCCATGATTGTCGACAAGGAGCTCACGGAATACGTCCAGCGAAACTTCTCCGTTGATGGGTCGAATCTCAATATCCACTATAAGGCAGCGACCGCGAGATGGCTGAGAGTATCGGTTAATGGTGCTTTTGAGACCTTGAGTGTCTGCTTGAGGGCAGTGGAAGGGTTGAACGTTGGTGTACTGGACAAGCTGATTGATGAGTGATGGATTGGATGGAAGCGGAAGAGGGTGGGGCTGCTATTGGTGGATGGCATAGAGGTTCGAAATGTACGAAGGGTTGGCTTCCTAAAGTCCTGAAGCAATAATTGGACCGGCAACAGTCTTCAACACAGGTGTAGTACCTTGGACGCCGCGAACAATCACAGTTGCGATGGCGGGAAGACCGGTGTTGTTGTTTGCTGCGAGTTCCTGCCTTGTTTGATATGGTTTATTGTGGATATACGATGCGTATTGCTGTGTATTGCTGCGTCATCCGAGAATGTCCTAGAAATAAGTAACCAGAGAATGAATCGTAATTTCGTTGCAGATATCTTCACGGTTTCTTCGAGTGAATTCTGAAAATGCACAACTTTCTGACCTGATTTGACTCAGTACGAGGTATATTACTTTGTATTCATTCATTCAACATAAATACTCGAGACAACAAGCCCGGGGACAGTGACAAGACAAATACGACACTGGATTGCTGTAAAAGATGCTTCGCAGCAATTTTCAGACGCACAACTGCAAATCACACGCTCGGGGGCTGGGGACGAGGCTAGTAAAAGATGCAATAAAGAAATGATATTCTGTAATAAGACAAGGAAGAAGCGGGACGCGAATATGAAAAGATCTGTACAAAAGATAGGAAAAACACCGTAAAAGAAATGCGAGAAAAGCCTCCAACCCAACTTTTGAATTGACTAGAACACCCAATTACATCTTCATGGACCTAGACAACTCGACGATATCACCGGCAACCTTCTTATAGGCATCTGTGAACTCATCCTTGTCCTCCTGCTTTCCCTTTCCTCCGGCACTCGGTACAACAGCGATGGCGGAAGTCAATCTCTTGGTTCCGGCAACTCTGCCCAACTCGGCCCTCGACTTCACGAAAACGTATGGAACGCTGTGGTCTTCGCAGAGGACTGGCAAATGTGAAATGACATCCATTGGAGAGATATCGGCGGCGAGGATGACGAATCCTTGTGGGAGAGGAGCTTCTTTTGTGGAGGCGGCTGGGGTGGTGGGGAGCTTGCGGAGGTATTTGACGACTTCTTTCACGCCTCTGCGGAGGACTCTAGCCTTCGCGCCTGTGAAGAAAAATCTGCATTAGCATTCGTCACTCCCACAAGATGGTACAAAGGAATGCATGAGGATTATGCAGGGACATTGCAATAGACAACATACCCTTCTTGACAGCCTTGAGGGCCTTCTTCTCGAGCTTCTCATCCATCAATGGCTGTGCGAAAGGCAACAGCTCCAAACCGCCGGCAGCAGCACCGGAAACGGCACCATCAACGGCCATCTGCTCATCCTCACTCTCCGACTCATCGACCTTCTTCTTCTCCTCCTCCTTCTGGCCGGTGAGCTCCTCGTATAGTCTCTCAACAACCTCCTTTGTCTTCTTCTCCTTCTTATCCTTCTTGTCCTTCTTTGTAACCTTGTCGGTGCTCAACTTGGCCTCCTTCTTCTCCTTCTTCGCGGACTTTTCCTTCTTATCCTTTCCCATTGTGATGTAGGTTGTTTAGAGCGTGTAAGGGGGTGCGTGGGGTATTAGGAGGAATTCGGGAGGTGTCAATTGACGTTGGTGTTTGAGCGGTGCAATGGAGGTTGAATGCGCAAATGTTGTTTTGAACTCTGCGCTTTTGGATGAGTTTCTGGCGAAAAATTCTAAAGGCAAGCCACTAGGGCTAATTTGGCTTAGCGAATCCACACCACGCTACGCCAAACATAGTAACACCAATGTTCTACCTGCGAAGCTCAGGGTCCAATAATTGTACTTACGAGTGTGCAAGGTGCGACTCCAAACGCAGTCAGAGTACATCAACATACCTCAGCGTGATGGGAGAAGCTCGAGGATTTCGGGTACTACATATGTACCATGTGTGGGATCGTTTGCATGACGGCCCTGAGGCGCTGCCTGAGATTCAAGCAAGAAAGTGCTGAACACACCTCTAGAACTGGCACATTCAAAGTACGTAGCAGTTCTAGGAGTCGGATAGAGGCAATCAACTGCTCACGAGCGGTATTGGCCACATACACAGCGCAATGCAGAGCCGTAATTGGGGCTCGTTCTTCAGAACATTCACGTTTGCTTCATGTTTTTCCTACCAACATTACTGTTTACAGATTCACATTCAAAAGACTCGAACACAAAAGTATTTGAGAAACAACCCACCCACCTAAGAGGGGTCTTTCTTTATTCCAGCTTCCATTATCCTAGTATATCCCACGCAAAGCAAGCGACAGCGGTATCCCGACCAAATGCAGACGATATTCAACTCCTCCACATGCGACATTAAAAGATCCGCCCATAAACCAGCTTCGCTGTAAGGAAACAATGCTAGAAATCAATGAAGCATCCACCGAAAGATATTCCCTAGAATTGGAGAATAATCTACTCCTCATCATCCTCCTCCTCGTCGTTGACGACGTTGAAGAAGCGGAGCTCGTAGTTTCCACGGGAAACGGAGACAACACGGAGCCAGTCACGGAGCTGGTTCTTCTTGAGGAACTTCTTGGTCCTGAGGTTGCGAGTTAGCAATTGTGAATTCCGAATCCGACATCGACTATAAGGACAACTTACAAGTACTTCAAGTAGCGTCCGGAGAAGTCGCGGTGAGCGACAACGACGATCTTTCCATCACCCTCCTGGGAGATGACGACTTGGTCGGTAAGGTTACCGACACGGCCCTCAACCTTGATTCTGTCGTGGAGGAACTTCTCGAATGCGTTGACATCGAAGATCTTGTCCTGGGCTGGGATCGAGGCGTTGATGACGAACTTGTGGGTGACCTTGCCGGTCTGCTTCTTCTATAGAATTCATCAGCCTACTGATCCCTACGGGAGAGCAGCAAAGCGTGGAATTCAACGTACGGTTTGAGGGGCCATTTCTAGGGATTTTTTGGAAAGATCTTTGAAGTTGAAGATGTTCTGTGGGCGCAAAGAGGTCGAATCCTACGCTTATGTTGAGAGAATGGAGAAGTTCGGCGGAACTTTTTTTCGGTTGGCAAAACTTTTGCTGTGTGCCGCAATTTAGGGCAAGATCTAGGGCTAGATATGCCACGTGACATGCCCGGGTGGACGGAGACTCTGAATTGTGGCATTCTACCACGTATCATTTTCACTCGGAATTGTAAATTCACAGGCGAACAAGTGAAGCAGTAGAGACTGAAATTATCTTCTCTCTTATAATAGGACAAGAATTAGGTATTAGCCTGGACTTAAGCTAAGTTACATACAACCAAGAGAATCCACCTACCACACCCATGGCCCACATTCTCAGGGCGATTCAAGAAATCGATCAGAAAAGCACAACACGCAAGCTGCCGTCGATGCACCATATTTACGAATACAAAGAAAAGAAAGAAGGAAAGTAAATGATACAAAAGCAGACAATAAAAAATACAAAGCCAACAGAGAACCCATGCATGCAGAATACCACATTCCCAATAATTTTCTGTAGCCAGACAATGCGAATGCTCCTCGTAACCTATCGTAATTCGTTCCCAGACAAATAAAAGAAAGCAAAAACAGAAAAAGAGAAAAAAAAGGGAGGGTAGGGAGAGCCAGGCGGAACATCGCCGGCAGTATTACGGTATAATAGCCCATTACATATGAGCCAGATAATAGGAAAACCAAAAATGAAAACGAGAGGAAGAAGAGAATATGAACAAGGAACCATAAAACCCTTTATCAACAGCTATACACACCCTCTATTTACTGGCGCTCCCAGCCGCCGAATCGTCTTCGCCTCTCTTCTTTGAACTCAGCGTCCTCTTTGCAGTCTTTGGCCTGCCGGCCTTCCTCGAGCCACTTGAACTGCTGGCGGAACCGTCTGCTGAGGAGTCGTCAGAATTTGCGGGCGCAGAGTCAGACGAGTAAGCGGAAACTGCTTGAATCTGTCCCATCTTTCTTCTTACTTTCCTGCCAGATGTCGAGGTCGGTGTGGCAGGGGGCGGAGTCGGCAAGATAACGTTATCGAGTTGGGCGTTGCGAGGACTGAAGGCAGCATCGTCGGTATCGGAGCTGCTTCGAATGCTGTTGGAGTCCAGAACGTGCTCCAACTGCTTCTGAACCTTCTGGGCCTTGATTTGCTTATTCCACATAGAGTAGTAGCGCCCCTTCTTTGCCAACAACTCCTCGTGCGTACCGCGCTCGGCCACCTTTCCTTCATGGAAGCACAAGATCTGGTCCGCAGTAACAATTGTCGAAAGTCTGTGAGCAATAACAAAGGTAGTTCGACCACGGCAAAGCTCTCGTAAAGCAGCTTGAATGTGTTGTTCAGTATCAGAATCCAGAGCAGCAGTTGCTTCATCCAAAAGAATAACTCTGGGATTCTTCAAAATGGTCCGAGCAATAGCAACACGTTGCTTTTCACCACCAGATAGTCTGAGCCCACGTTCTCCAACCTTTGTATCGTACCCATCTGGGAAAGCCATGATCTTGTCGTGAATAGAAGCAGCTCTGCAAGCCTCATATACCATTTCGTCGGTGGCTTCAGGGTTGGCATATTTTAGGTTGTACCTATTGAAGTAATTAGCCCCTTCCTTCATTTTACAATTTAATGGAGTACTTACATCAAAGACTCATTGAACAAAACAGTGTCCTGGGGCACAACACCAATCATCTCTCGAACGCTCTTGATCGTCAAGTCTCTAACATCCTGGTCGTCAAATTTGACATTTCCATGCTCAGGGTTGTAAAATCTGAAGAGAAGACGAAGAACCGTCGTCTTTCCGCCTCCGCTCTCGCCGACAAGAGCTGTCGTTGTTCCTGGTGCAGCAACAAAATCGAGGCCTCTAAGCGCTGGCTTCCTGCCATCATACGAGAAATGGACATCCTCAAACTTGATCTCGCCCTTAAAGTTCTTCAACTCCTTGACACCTGGGGCATCGACGACGGTTGGCTTCTCCCGGAACAATTCGAGCATCCTCTCGGAATTGATCATGGAAGATTGAATGCTCCGGTAAAAAGTTCCAAAGAAGTTTAGCGGTCCTTGCAACTGAGCCAAATATGTGAGAAGTGTAACAAATCTACCGACCAGGATTTGACCAGTGGACACTTGATATGCCGCAAGGAAGCAAGCAATCATCAATCCAATCATGAACATAAGATTCTGGGTGACGTTCATGATGTTGAGTGAGAAAAGAACTTGATATTCTGCTCGTTGGTACGCTTTGACGGCATTCCTGTATCGGTCGAATTCGTAGTCTTCTGCGTTGAAATATTTCACGGTCTCATACGCAATCATTGAGTCGTTCCTGACAGGGTTAGTATGGGATAAAGTGCTACAACATCCGGGACTTACTTGACTGCATCCTCTTCACGGGACTTGTTGACCATCTCTCGCCTGATATCCGCGCGCCATTGGGCCATGCGAACGGTGATATACAAGTAGCAAAAGGTCACGATGGCAACAATTAACGCATAGTAGGCATCGAAATCGATAAGGAAGTACCCCACTGCGATCACTAGATCAGCCAGCATTGGAACAACGCTAAATGTAACTTGCTCCAAGAAGTTATTGATGGAGGATCCCTTGCTGAGTGCACTGAGTACTTCGCCAGTCTTCTTGCCAAGATGGAAATCCAGACTGAGACTATGGACGTGCTCGAAGGCGCTGGTCGACAGAGCGCGGTAAGAATACTGCCCGATCGGAATCCAAATAGTTGAACGAAGGGCACCAAGGAGACCCATGTTGCCTTGCAGAAATCTATATGCAATATACAGAGTGATTTGTACCCATGGCAAAGGTTCTGAAACCGTTAGCATCTTTTCAGTCCGTCACCACAATATTGACTTACCGTTTTTGCCTAGCAGATCTGTAACCTTTCCGAGCTGCATTGGTACAAGCAGGTTGATTACTCGCTGAGCCAACATGAGGATGAAGCAAATGACCATCAGAGTCTGCAATCTTCTGTTTTTGGAAGGCCAGAGATATGGGAAGAAGACCTAAACCGTTAGAACTTTGCCGTCTATTTCTCACTGTAGCTTACAGCATATCCTCTCATGTATTCCCACCAATTCTGACGTTGTCCAATGAGATTCCTTCTAGCCCAGGCTGCCTGCTGCTCTTCCCCAGACTTCTTTGCTCCTTCTTGAGTGGCACTTCCGTAATCTCTATTTGCGGCGGCCAGAAGTCCCGTAGTCTCATCATCCTCGCGCTTGTTTCGAGCCGCAAATATGACCAACACTGCATAAAGCCCCGTCATTCCCACCAGAAGCGTGATCCTTGTAACGTCAATAGCGAGTGTGATGATGGTCCACGAGGATTGTTCTTGAATAGGTGCCTGACGAGTCCAAATCAAGATGTTGCAAACCAAGATTGCGATTTCGAAGGAAGCTCCAAGCAACCAGCTGAGAACATGAGGAACGGTGGGATACGTCTTGTTGTCTAGTTGTGATAGTAAGATCAGAACGTAGATGAAGAGCAATGATACGGTCGAGATCTTCAACTCGGTTAGCTTAAGTTACTCCAAGCATGGGAGTGGGGCATCACGTACAACTACATCCTGACCGCACCACCAGCCTTCCTTTGTAAGAGCATGGAGAATAATGTTTGCAGAGGAGGCCAAGAAGGTGAATATCATTCCAACCAATAGCCAATTCAAGACTGCCTTTCTCAAGGGAGTCAAGCCTCGCTTTCCTTCTCCGTCGATCTTTTCGAGACGTCCAGTCAACCAAAGCTTCAGCCTGCCCATATTCTCTTCGCTCTCACGACGAGATTCCTCGGTGGCGTTCGTTTGTGCCCTTGACTTGGAAGTCCCATTGCCATTTGAGGCTCCGTTGTTGTTGATTAAAGGAGACGAGGGCCGTGGTGATCCGATTTTCGATGCCGGTGCCGTTGGAGGAGGGGTGAAGAGCTTCTTGCTTGAGGTTTTGATACCCCATACCGCGACGGAGATCATGAAGAAAAGGAACAGTGCCAAAGGATACACATATCGCAGTACCACCACCGTCGTTTCGAGGATGCTCCCTTCTTTCGGTATCAGAATTGCCGGCGCCATGTTGCCGGACGCTTCAGTCGAAGCCAAATAATAATGGAATGTCGTTTCGTAGATTGCGGTCGCAACTAAACCAAGTCGAACGGGTTGTGTATCGGGCTCTGTCGAAGGTTTTAAACGTTGAGGGTGGCGAAAGTTGAGGTCGGCGCAGCTGCTTGGGACGTAATGGCGTGTGTTGAACGCGGCCCTTCAGCTGTCCAATTGCTCAGCTTGCTTCTTTGCTTTTATGATGCAGACTGTTTGCCTCCTCCTCTCGAGTCCGATGCGAATTATGCTGCAAAGATCAGATGCTTGCACGCCGTCTGTCAAAATGAAGGCAAGCGAGGGCTTCTGAACAGGGAAGGTGTCGAGGTTGAAGATATCGAGAGGCCGGGAAGCGAGGGCAAGACAATTTCGTCAAAAAGTCCGTCAACTGTTGTATGTGCTGGCGGGAAACTGGGAGACAACGAAGCTTCCAATTGTCAGTCGAGAATTGAGAAGACTCTTGTGAAGCAATATGGAAAGCCAAGTAAGGTTGTAGATATATCGAGAGCGAAGCTTTTCGTGCAGTTCAGGGTTCCCGCGAATCTTGAAAAAAAGGCGTACGGTCGTGACGTAAATTGTAGATCCTCCGACCAATGCTCGTCAGGGAAACAACAGCGCAGGGGATACGACAGCCGGGATCTCGATAGGCCGACCAAATCGACTTGATCTTGAACGACTGTGACAAACTCAAACGATGACGACCTGGTGTGATCCTCAGAGAACTCAGAGAAGTTGTAAGGTGGGAAAGGTGAAATCCTGAAGGCAAACAACACGAGCAACAGCACTGACGGCAGCAAATAAGACGAAGAGCAAGCTTCGCAATAGATACAAAAAAGAATAAAGAATTAATATCACAGAGGTACCGCCAAAGTTCAATAAAGAAAGACGTATTAATCCACAGTCAAGCTGGGAGCAATGGGTTGTTGAGAATGTTGACAGGGAATGGAGAGAAGGGTGCGAACGAAGGTGATAAAGCGAAGAGTTTTTGCCAACAGTTTAGTCCGATGGCCCGCCCTTCCCTTTCGAAGAATGAGACTGCTCGGGCCAAATTCCGGACCGAAACATTTTGTCCGTTTCAATGCCCTCCTCCTTCCTATGCAAGAAAACCCCACCCCAACCGCTCGGGCGCAACGCACCAACAACGAACCAACAACGAACTGCCGGAGCAACGATACCCGTCCATCTTTACGAGTATTACCAGCAAAACCCTTGAGAAAGGAAGCTACGCAGTCTCCGGCTCGAGGACGAGAACGGGGCTTTCATCCCGCATCTCAACAAACAAGACAGCTGAGGAGGCAGCGGCCATTGAGCATCGTCAAGCGGCCTCCCGAGCTCGTCGCATTGTTGTTCAGCCCTGTTGCTCTAAAAAGATGGACCGCCATCCTGGATCAATGAACAAGCTTTTAGTGGGATGTGTGCCAAATGAAGCCATCCCAACCGGTAAGTCCTAACCGGAAGCAAGCGCACTTGCATCTCGTCAGTCCCGGATTCAGCCACTGACGTTCTTGGAGGTGTGTTGGCATTTCTCGATAGAATATGTAGGTATGTAGTAAACGCTTTGGATTCGAAAACAAGCAAGCTCGGCCATCACCATCTTGTCATCGAGCATACGAAGCCGTTGCGTTCTACAAAATAATCAAGAACGATTGTCTATTCGCCTTATGTACAAATTTTGGTGGAAGTCCCTTGCACGAAAGGGCGTGGAGCCCAAGCTCGGTAGTACAACACAAATTCGCAGCCAGATCTTCCAATCAAGACATTACGGTCGTAAACGAATTATGCCACGCGTGCACGAAGGAGCGACACATCGGAAATCAAGCGACCACTGACTATCACATGGATTTTATTTGACATATCTTACTTTGCCTCTCATCTCGAAGGATTGTGTGTCTTTCCGTTGCCTGTCCCGTCATGCTTGGAGCCAACCAGCACCTGCTCTTCAGTACTTACAGTCACCTCATTGTGGGCTCAATATCGCCAGTAAAAGGCAGTTGCTCATGCGCCTTCCTGTATATTCTTCGGTGGTCATCCTATGAAGTCAATCGAACCTGATATTTTACTAATCTTCAAGACAGTTCGGGGCTCATTCAACTACCACAAACTAGCACAGCGTCCGAACTCGGAATTCGGACCGCCATGGAAACTGTGTTGAGCTTGAAACACTCACTGCGAGCCAATGACGGCTTCACCTTCCTCTTCAGCAGCACACGGCATTCGAAATTGCATAAGAACAAATAACCATAAGAACTCGGCATCCAACTCGACCCTGCTCGCGACACATATGTATCGAACTCGGTCGACGGTCGGGGAACTACATAATACCAGGTTCTTGCTTCTTGCATTCACTCACACCCATCATCCACATATAAAGAGTTTGACATTATCATATGGATTGGCTGAGAGATTTGGCTGCCAACATGTATAGTTCAAAGAATATTGAATATCCAAGAGCATTGGCCGTGGAGCTTCAATTCACAAGCCCTATTTCCTAACAAAGGAGTGTTCCAGAACTCTTCGCCCACCTCTTAGAGTCTAGCTCAATGGCCGAGCCTCTGCGACGCTGTCTGCTAAGGCAACATCACACCCGACTTTACGCCTTTCGGGAATGTCCGACCTACTCTATATGCTTAATAGACACGTTTTGGATACGGCCGCCGTACTATGCACAACCTAAACTGGTGGGTGACTCTTGTGAGATCAGGATAAACTGGCCAGGTCTTGAGAATTCCAGCACAGGAACCACCACAGAAAGGTGTCAACAAACTTCCTGAAAGGGTGTTAAGACCAGCCGTAGTTACGGCGGTCGTAAGTCCTCTGGTTCTATTTAGCGCTCACCACCAACTCCAACTTGGATGGGCTGTGACGGTTGCTGTGGTGAATTAGTACGGCGGAATTTCCAAAACGTGTCTAATTACTTGAACTGCTCGCCTGGCAGTCTGTTTTCCCATAGGCAAAGGCTGGGCTCGCTGCAAGCCGGTTGGATTTGCCTCAGTTCTCCAGCCTCTTCTCTCTTCTCGGGGACTGAACTAAAAGTGGCCTCGCGAGTTCGTATCAGAATCACATGTAGTAGCGAGGGCATGATTCTGGTGTTGTAGAGTAGAGGAGGGTTTATATATTGTGTTACTGTGTTACTAGGGACCAAAGCAATGTGCATGTCAGAGGCATCTTGGTGCCCTCAAGTTTAATTGTGGTACGGAGTACGCCATCGACGCTCACGCATACGTCACGACTGACGGTCCGTTTTTCTCCTCTTGCGAAACATACTACTTAGTATCTAACGAAGTCTTTACTGGGTTCTACGTTTTATGGCAGATTGTGAGAAGAAGCTTCTACAGGTCACAAAACATGTCGTCCTTCCCTTCCAAGATTTCTCAAGGAATACAGTCCAAGCTCTCAATCTGCATCCGCTCCAGTGCACTGTCCGCCAGAGCCGATACCCGTGCTTCGGTAACCTGCATTGATGCTACATCCACAAGTTTATTATACCTTATTAAATAAAGTAGTATTTGCCCTTGTACTGACACGGCTGCTCACGATTCTTCATGGGGCAAGCCAAAAAGAAAAACGCATTCTCATTTCGGGAGAGCCGTTGCTCTTGTGGGTGATCCGGTGTCATAAAGATCAGGTGATGGGGATGTAGAACCTTCCATGCATGATCCTATGTATGAGCCACTTGTTAATCAACTTCCGGGGCTTCCAGTGTACTGATACTTCTTTATACTGCAAGTGCTAGGGCTCCATCTGGATGCAGCAGTGTCAAAAACGATGCAAAGTAGTGGTTAGTCTTGTTGCTATGGCGAAGCATTATCACATGAGCCCCTAGGCCGTAGAGGACCTACAAAACTTCGACATTTCTAACAAACACCTCGGAGTTTTCTCGACTTTTGCAAAACATACAACACCAAGGATTCCTGCGGGATCACCCACCGAAGTACTAACTTGGCGATTAGAAGCTTGACTATGGGAGAGCAAACGGGATCCCGTATTCTCTTCCATCTATGGTCGTATGTACACATGGACCAAAATTACATATAAGACTGCAAAAAACAGCGTTGCCACA
This sequence comes from Ascobolus immersus RN42, assembly GCA_003788565.2. Taxonomy (NCBI): domain Eukaryota; kingdom Fungi; phylum Ascomycota; class Pezizomycetes; order Pezizales; family Ascobolaceae; genus Ascobolus; species Ascobolus immersus. The sequence continues at coordinate 308,894 of ML119653.1, read as the reverse complement.
ACCGCAACTGCCACAGTGACTCAAAACCGGAATTTAATTATAAAGCCACAGCTGCTTATTACACGGGGAACCCCGGCAGACAGCGCAAGCCAGATAGTCTAAAGATCCTCTTTGTAACGTTTTATGGCACGTGCTTTGAGCTGTTGTTTTCCGGCCGTTTCCCACTGCAACTGCAACAAGCCTCATTTCCAGACTGCAACCTGGTCCCTTCAACTGTCACAGCTGTCCGCATGCTCGCACCCGATAGCAACGCAACTCATCCGACTTCAGTACTATTATAATCAACACTACTTATGATCGGCGCCCCGGACACCGCGTAGCTTGCATTTCAACACAATCGTCTCAGAATGCAAAAGCCAGATGCCTCTATTCTCTCGGAGCTTGCCCGGTCGGTCATCAGAGTTCCATTCACGTATCCATCGACTTGGACAAAACACGATATGCGACATCTAGGGAGCTCAAAACTCGGAAACAAACATGGTCAGCAAAGAAGGCAAGATTCACTTGCCACCAACAAGGCCTTACCACGAGGCAAGGCTGAAGGAGAGCCCGAGATCGCGAGCGAGCATGGTTGCACCTACATATCGAGGACGACGACTGACAAAGTTGCAGTAATTATTCGACAATGGAGCACACGATGCGTCCTGACACTACAGGGGAAAGGCTTAAGTACATAACTATGATGTTATTCGAAAGCCTGAAACAGTCCCGTTGCCCCGAGGAGGAGCAAACACAACAGCAAACATCATTTCTAAACTCCGGCCTCGCTTCTACACCGCCCAAACCCGCACAGGCTCTCAGGTTGCTCACCAATTGCAAGGAATGTTCTTCATGGGCAACGGTGAATGTGGGCACCACTCATGCCGGCCACGAGTGCCCGGAAGTGCAAAGTGTTTATACGTCTATGACATCTAAGTAACGACTGATGAACGCGAAGAGGTCAACCGCCGGAGGTTCCTGTATTGACATAGTAGTATTCCTGCTGACTCATGCGTGCAGTTTGAATATTTCGCTCAACGATCAACCGGACGATATTTACGTACGATTATTTGATGCTCTGAAGCTCATCAGCTGAAGGCCGACGTGAGGCGTCGTATGCTCCGTGGCGATAAGTTCTAAGGACCGAGAATCACCACCACCACCACCACTGGGTAAACTCTCTCTTGCTTCATTACCCACCAACGGAGCTGATGAGAAGGTACATACTATGTACTTAGTAGTTACCTGTAGCGTCTACTTTCGGACGAGTCTCGGTACATATATCACCAGCAGAATGCCAACATGCGCAGAGAGATGTACGTGTACAGTGGGGTTTCAGAATTGTTTACCCAACCCTCAGGGCACTGTCGCACAGCTCTGACGTATATACAAGTATAGGAGCCATGAAGACATGTAGGGGCAAAGGCACCCAATGCTCCTATAACTTCACCTGGACAACTCTTCAATGAGGCATATACCCATGAGACTGTGTGTGCTATTTGTTTCTGCGCATGTGTCTACCGCAATTTACCATCTATCTTTGAAGGCTGTCGCCTCCCATGGCCCAAGCATGCATATATCTAATAAGGGATCATTGTAGGATCACATCGGTATGAATTAGCTGGGTATGGCAATGCTTTCGAGCACAACTGTACATGTAAGTCAGACCCTCTGAGCCCTGCACTCCATCTTAACGCAACTAGACTCTTTCCCCCTCCCGCCCGAGCTCAACACCTACACGATAAATAACTCTTGAGAGAAGGGTGTGTGCCGGACTCAGTACTGGATAAAATCGCGGATGTCATGGCAATCACCACTCTGACGATTCCTATGGGCGGGGTTTTAGGATTAGATCCGACTATTTGCAACTTCCTTCCCAGAATTGCGTTCAAGTAAGATCAACCCAAGTGCTATCATTCTACTCTGTAGGTTATTCACGCCGGCAGCGCAGGCCTGAGTTCAGGGGACGTTGCAATGATACAGGTTGCAGTCTGGTTACAGGGCTTAGCCTGTCACATCTTCGAATAACTACAGGGTTCTTTTTGTCGGCAAATTAGGATTATTAAGTACATATTTATGACATGCCATGGACCAGGACCGCAATGATCAACATCACACCACACTTCATATGAAGTCTATTCAATTTGGGGTCCCAGAGGCTTACGGCAGTCCGGAATGGCCGTGTTTGACGAGCTTGCAACTTGCAAACTTGGCTAGAGAGAAGGACTCTTCTAACCTCTTCTCCATCTGATGAGCTAGAGGTGCTCTGTACGTATGCCACAATCCTTCATGAAGTAGTACGATAGAGGACGTCAATTGAAGCGACATTACCGATTTGGCTAGATCGATCTCCAGATTCTCAAGCTTACTTTTTCTGCGATGCAAATGGTCCGTGCTTGACAGCATCTGCAAGGCACCGGCCTTGACTGCTGTTTCAATCTGGATGAAATCTGGTTGACGTTCTTGGAAATTGGTACGTACAGGACTTGTAACGCTGAAATAACCATATAAGGAATGAAGGAGTATTAAGAGCTCACCTTGCTACTGGGTATGTAGAAACTGAATCGGGCTGGTAGAAGTACAGAGAATAATGTAGCCTCACGATCTCAAGAGCTTCGGCTCATGCTTCCGAGCATAATTTTCAGAACAGCAGATTATTCGGAACTACAAGCGGCAGAAGGATAGCAAACCGCATTCTGTCAAGAACCATTGCCATCACAAATCGCAGGTCTATTAATCTCCGGCTTATATTAGCCGGTACAGTGTGGGTGAAGTGCTCCCCACAGCAAACTTTATGCTTAGCACTCTCTTTAAGATTCGCACCATTAATGTCCGCAGATCTAACTACTTAGTTACCTACCTGGTACTAGGTAGCAACCTGTTTAAGGTGCACGGCATCACTAAACTCCGGAATCAGACCGTTTCGTCTTCTAGCGAGGGGAAACCGCGTCTCAGATGTTTATCTCGCCCGAGGTTAATAAGGTAAGTACCGATCGATCCCCATAGCTTTCCTATCATTGATAAACTTGATAGACCCCTCCATTTTTCACCCACACCTCATAACTATCATGCAACGCCTCTGCCACTGTCTTTACAGATGTTCCTAGAGGTGAGATCAAGATCAAGAAAGCGCCATCAAGCCTTCCCCTCTTTTCGTACCTATTTGACCTTAACTTTCCTCGCATAAGACCAGATACCACTGGCACTCTTGGATTGAAGACAATGCTAATCGATCAGCGAGTGTTTAGATCTGAAGTTGGGCTTCTTTGAGTCCATTCATTTATGCACTGCTCTGCACCGATGATCCACGACTGGTGCCTTTGTCATTGCTACTACAATAACGATTCCGATTCTTCTCGGTTACTCTTACGGACACACTAAAATCAGGACTCTATTCAGTTCTTAAATGGCGACCTCAAATACAACGTTGATAACGGGCCTGGGCCAGCTGAACTCGACAGCAAGACCGCAAAATACGACAAATAGGCCCGGTACATCTTTCTGGCTTTACACCTCGTGGATTCTGTCGGATGGGTTCCAAGCAATGGTGGTGATCTTGAATATGGTCTTGTTGGGGCTTGCAGCAATGAGAGTGTGGGCACTACACAAATCGAAGTATACATTCTTCTCTGCACGGGGATGGAGCGATATCTTCAATTGGGCATCAACATTGGCGGCTTTGGGGTACCTGGTGGCTTATTATGTTTGCTATGGACTCGATTCCGAGCGTCTTAAGTATGCTCAGCAGTTGGTCGATCTTCGGAATGCCAATGCACCTTCGACTGAACTACGGAAGGTTGGGATGAAGTTGTTTTCGGTGTATGGTAGAACTGGCTCGGTATGTTTTGCATATATGGAACCTTCGTGTGTTGCTCGGATTTTAACGATGATAGGGCCATGTCTTTCTGAGAATGTTTCTGCTTGTCATGCTTTGGTCTTCTAAGCTTGGCCTTGTCACCTCTTTATTCGAATTCGATAAGATCCTGACTAGAGCTAAGCGCATGATGGTGTTTATATTCGGTGGATTTACGATCCTGTCATTGTTTCTTTTCACAATGATATACGCAATTTGGACAGGCAATAGAGACGTGGTAGAGAAGGGCAAATACCGGTATTCGGTCTATGCAGAGACAGAGTATGTGGTACTGGTGTTCAGCATCCTCACAAACTTCTTGAGTATGTTCCACTGCCTGCCCCCTAATCACATGTAAAATAACACTGGCTAACCGCGATGCCTCTAGTATTTCTCTGCTCTACTGTCGTTCTTTCTCACCTACGTCTCAACAAATCCGAGTGGGCCCGAGCCCTGATATTCGTCGCCATTTTCTTTCTTTCTTTTGTGCTCTCAATCTCTCGACTCGTATCCAAAGCACTCGACTTGACGATACCGCTTTATGTCCTCACTACAGCAGAGGCATATACTGCAGCTTGGGCTGCAATGATTCCCGCCTGTCGTGTATGGATGTCAAGATTTCAGGACGAAGGTGCTACGGGTGGCGTCAGACGGGCTACAGAAGATGCGAGGGGTATCACTACTCGAAAACTCTCACGAGGAGATCTCATGCTCATGGAGAGTATCAACGGGATGGGGATTGACAGAAGGGTCTCAGACCTCGATGGATTGACCCGGGACCCTTCGCAGCAATCCACACACAGCAAACGCAGCAATATCCAGACTGGTACTGGAAGAATAATGATGGACTCGAAAATCGACGAAATCTTCATCATCCCCTTCAAAACCTCGAAATAAATCTCGGCAACGCTTCATTACAAAGACTTTCCGTTATAAACTTTTCTCCGCTTCATTTGTATATACCACATTCTTATCATGATGTACCTCTTCACATATCGACCATTTGCTCCATGGAATTTGCGGAAAGCCCTCAAGCTCAAGTAGCATACGTAGCCTAGCTATGAAGAGCACCCAGACCTGGTTCCTCCTGTACCCATACTTTTACTAAAAGGGTCTTTTGCAGTATATATGGATATATACTTGCGTCGAGGGCCGTACCTGCCCTGATTTGGCTGGCATATGGCGCATTTCTTTTCCTGTCTTCCTCGCACAGTTTCTTCCTTTTATGCACTTCTGGAGTTTGCGTGGGTTTGCATGCATTTTAGTGGAGAAGGTACCGAAGGAGACCCTTTTCTATCTTTTCTTTTGCTCTATCTCTTCATTTGTATCCTCCCAAGGCTTACTGGTATCGGAACGAGTCTCTTTTCGAATTTATTGGATCATTGCCTTACCTAGCATCGCTGAGTTAGCTCTCTGCTCATGTACATATAAACGAACCTTGTATAGATCGCAGTAAGATGGAAAACACACGTGTACACGTACTTACATACAAAATTCTTATTTAGGTGCTCCGTAATAAGAGCTATCTCTTTCCGTTTCTTATGATCATGTATCTGTCTATTCAACAAGTATGCAAATATGAGATGTGCTCATTAATTATGTGTGCACATACAGAGCCGGAAACGGACCTGCAATGTATACTAATGGGTCGTTTGGTGTTGTCGCCTTCTCCAAGTTTCATTTCGACGTGAAGGAGGAGACAAGAAAAGTACCATGAGAAGCGAGAGATATGTTTTTAACTTCAGCATAGCTGCCTTTATGGAAAGGGATTGAAGTCAATAATTTTTGTCCTGTTGCTACTTTTTTTTTTTTTTTTTTTTAATTTATATTCAACTGACCTAGCTAGGTATCTGAATTATATAGGATAATGGACTAAGGAAATTGTAATGACAGGACAAGTGTATGAAATCCTCCAACTCCAACACCCTTAGGGGGTATGGCTCACTATATTAACCATATTCTGAACAGTTTCTAGGGAGTGCACACAGCAGGGTCCCTAATCTCTAAGTGCTATGCAAGTAGAATCTCTGTGGACTGACCACGTAACATAGGAAATACTGCAAAGGCAACTGGAACAGGGCACATTTTAGGTACAGCGAAGGTGCGAACCAACTGTAGCTTAGGTACTGAGCTGCTCTAAGCCAGCTGCTCACGTTAGGGGCACCCAAACCCTAACATAGTGAGCGGTAGCGGTCTGACGGTCAGAATATGTCAGACATTTGCTACACTGGACAGAGAGTCTTACATGGCAAGTCATAGTAGCCCTCAGTATCGTAGGCACCAGTCGATAGGCATCCCCCACTGCAACTTAGTGTGAACTGATCACTGTACCATTACAGGGTCCAAGTACTAGTAGCTGGAAAGGAGGCCAGTAGCTAGCAACTTGGGTACTTATCATCTGTCGAGTAGACAAGTACAGGGGTAGTGTATGACGTCCAATACTGCAGACACCAAAGCCGAAGCTGAGGTGAGACTGGATTGGGGGGAGTCATAGGACGAGCTGACCCGGATTCGAACCGGTGACTCCTGAGAACCCAGACTTCTCAGAAGCCAAGACATGACAGCACACACCAACTGTGCCATCCAGCCTCGCCCCGTCCTGTTGCTACTCTCCCTTAGGTTAACTAAGACGGCTTTGAAAAGGTAAACAATTGGAGTTCCAGTTTGTACAGCCTTTGCGGTACTAGTAAGTAATGCATTAATGATATACTGACGATATATAGAGGTCATCGAATCCGAGCTCCGTGCTCCATATATGGATAACCTAAAGCGTAGGGTACGCATATCAAAGCCATCTCCGGTGCTCATCAAGTATTTGCATAAGGATCTCCGGTATTTCGACATTCCATTCGAGTCATCGCAAAGCTCTGCCCGGATTGTAAGAATACATAAAGGTCCGCTCCGACGGAGATTGTAATGTATGCACGCTCGTGTCATTCTGCAGGCTCAGAATGTACCATCAATCCTTCCTCGGTCTCTGCTTTCTTGCTTTGTCAGTTTTGCAGGTACGGGTCCTTTCCTCGTGACCTCGTTGGTCATGCTAATCTAAACGACAACTCAGTCAACTTTGGCATCTCCCGCAGCTCCGGCCCTGATCAACAAAATCTCCGGTAATGATCACAAAGTCGTAGGAATATTCGAGCAGCCCCACAGCTGCAATGTTACTGCTTGCATTGAAAAAGCGGATTCGGATGGCGGGAAAGTGGCATGCGGGTATGCATGCAACCAGAACACCTCGAAGACTTTCTTTGTCACTAACGCATACCAGTTCCCATGAGCATTGCGTAGGCGGTGGCTTGAAACTCAAAGCAAAAAACAAGGTCAAGTCGAAGGCTTTCACTCGTACGTCCTCCATCCATCCAATCCACTCAGTCACGTATATAAATTGACCTCACATATCAAGGATTTCGCACAAGAGTTCCAATTGAACCAAGCAGCACCGATACGTCTACAAGTGACCCCACTTCAACGTGCGACCCAAGAGCCGGCAACATCATTTGCATTGACTATCTCAGCGAATGTGGTATCCGTTATGGCGGCTGCGTGTAAGTATTGGCAAACATACCCAAGGACAAAACTCTAACATTGATCTAGTCCTCTAAACTGCGATGGGTCAGTCCCGAGCATTAGCAAGCCACCCTGCCCATCGACAGCTGAAAGCTCGCCAGCTGCAAGCTCGCCAGCTACTTTTACGGCTTCCTCGACTCGACTGGCGACGTTGACCGCTACCTCTGCCACTTCGACTTGCAACAGCAGGGCTGGGCAGTCCATCTGTGTCGACAGTATCAATGAGTGTGGTAGAACCTACGGGGGCTGTGGGTATGATGAAGCCAATTTCAAGCACATATGTAGGGACTCTACTGACATATCTCAACAGTACCATCAATTGCGATGGATCATTCCCCAGCTTCACGAAGCCTCCATGCACAGCTACCAGCACACGTCTGGTAACCACAACGGTGGCGACAATAACTGCGAGTACAATCACTGCTACGAATGGCGGCACGAGCACATGCGCTGCAGGTGCAGGCTTCACGGTCTGTGTCGACAATATTAACGAGTGTGGAATTTGGTACGGCGGATGCGGGTAAGGCTGCCATATAATTCACCTCCAAAAGGATAGACATACTCACGCATAGCGATAGACCTGTCAATTGTGATGGATCTTTCCCATCGTTTACCAAGCCACCCTGCTCAACCACTCGTACATCGCCAATTTCCACATTTATATCCACAACTTTTTCTCCATCGACAAGCACGTGTGCACCTTTAGCTGGCCAGCCTGTTTGCGTCGATAACATCAACGAGTGCGGAGTATGGTACGGCGGCTGCGGGTAAGAGCAATTCAGACAGTTGAGTAAAGTACCGAGCTGACCTCCATTTAGAGAAATCCAATGTGATGGATCCCTCCCACAGTACAGCAAACCACCTTGTTCTACTACACGTACCGTAACGACTACCACTACAAGAAGCCCCACTGTGTCGATCACAGGAACCACTACCACCACGACTGTCTCTACCTTGCCTTCTAGCATTGCCTGAGAAGATCTTATGATATCCCTTTTTGTTTGTCTCCCAGGCTGTCGCTTCGTTCTACTCATGCTGACAGTTTGAGTCAGTTATTTTCAAGTTGAAAAGTTACGTGCTTCCTATCCTTGTGGTCCGATGTGTGCTTGTCTTGGGGAGATGTTCATGTATACACATATTTGTTCAATGTGGCTGCCGAATATGAGAGGTATTGTTCTGTATAACTTTCAAGGTCCTACACAAACTTAGGAGGATAACATGGAATCCGGAAACGGGAAAACCCTTGATGGGCGATCTCGTTCATACTTTCGACTTATACCTGCTACATATCAAGTTGTAGTTTGTTCATACACTGCACGGAGTATATACTTACCTACGAGTACATACAAGTACAAGCAACTCGCAAAGCTTAAAGTCGCAATTCGGCGAACTCTGAAAGCACAAACCTGGAAGCATGTGATGGACTTTCCTGGCGGCGAGCCCAATTCGGTCAAATCCAGCGCAAGCAACAGAGAACTGAGGTTGGTTTAAGGTACGCGACGTGCATACAGGAAGCTTGTCTTTGACGCTAGTAGAATGAAATACCGAGTTTGTAGATCCACATATTCCGATGGGTGGCCGCTCACGTTCGTCTATGTATGTATGTACTCGTATGTGCCTACAAGTATGTGAATGTGATAATCCCTTGGACCTGTCTAGAGATCTTTAGCTACAATTTTATGGATTTGGAACCATCGAGATATGCAGCATGAACGATATTGTGCCTCGTTTTCAACAACACGTTTCTGCCATGTGCAGTACAATGCAGTATCGGGCGCACTTTCCATCGCAGCCTCATCCATCAGCAGAAGGACAAGGCAGTTTCAGACAATTGGCCAATCCACAGCTCGCCACCTGTCGCAAGAGCTTGACGTTACATGTCAAATCAATCTGTTACCAATTCAAAATCGAGTTGGAACTGTCGTCGAGCTGCACAGTGACACGAGACCACAGAGCTCGAGATGCCAAGGCATGTTGCTGTCGCCTTTTGCCGGATTGGGAAGAAACCCGCGCAACAACCACAGTTGATGGCCACGATGTTGCGCTGTGCTTTGTGGGGAGAAAAAGAAAACTTGCTCATGTTATGCTGGTCGCTTAAGTTGATCGAGAGAGTTGGTGGTTTTGTGGAAGTTGGAATTGAGAAGCAGTGCAGGTTTGAGCTGGGGGTGAAAGTGTCATTGGAAGTCAAAGTCGTGCCGGAGCGCTCGTCGTGTCGTGATGGCAGCAATTGTGCCTGCTGATGGAGATCTCTAAAAGCCGATAAAAGAGACATCCAAATCTTATTGAATTTAAACTTTCCGCTGACAGTAACTTTCCAGAAGGAACAATCCCATCAACAGAGATGAAGCGTTCGTTATGGACCAATGTGGTATGGCCGGTAACCATTGTTGGTACACAGACGTTGAAAGTGGACCGTGTGGACATGCCCCACCATGCTGCCGAGCGCTTGGGTCAGGGTTTCCGGTGCGGCAACCTTAAGCTCTCTGGGTCGCAATTCGAGGAAACTTGCTCAATTGCACGCATATCGCATCCAGTCGTGGCTGGATTGTATCGAAAGCACCTGTGCAGCTTCTCATACTGTGCTAGCGCACGTCCATTGGCCAATTCGAACTGTAGACTGTCCATGGGATGTTGGTGGATGCCACTGGAGGCTGTGATACTATCTCGAGCTGAATGCTGCCAGGTATAAAGCTGGCTTTGGTCCCCGATATATTCAGTTCCTCACCTCACTCAGTCTCAATCAGCCCTCCAGTCGACAATACCGCTTCAACCGGTCCATCTCACCTCACACCTCCACACTTACAACCATCAAGATGCAATTCACCACCCTTGCCGCTCTCTTGGCCTCTGCCACCGTTGCATCCGCCCATTTCTCGGTTGACTTCCCATACTGGAGAGGCGATTCCTTCGCGACCCAATGGAACTACCCATGCGGAGGAGTTGACCAGACTGTGAGCGGCAACAACCGCACCCTCTGGCCTTTGGAGGGTGGAAAGGTCGTCTTCAACCCAACCCACGACCACGCCCAAACCTTCCTCAACATTGGTCTCGGAAACAACGTCACCAGATTCAGCGTCCCATTGCTTCCATCCTTCAACCAGACCGGAAAGGGAACCTTCTGCTTCGACACCATTCAGATCCCAGAGTTGATCAAGGCCAACATTACCGAGGGAACCAATGCCTCTCTCCAGATCATTCAGTTGAGTGCGACTGGCGGTGCTCTTTACAACGTAAGTCCCAAGTTGAACTATGCCAATTTCTTGAAAACATCCTTCTAACTCTCGCGATAGTGCATGGATATCACCTTCTCGAAGGATGCCAAGGACCCAGAGTCCTGCTCCAACTCGACCGATGTCGGAGAGGCTCCATTCGCTTTCGGCGGTGTCGATCTTCTTCCAGCTACCGAGGGATCCGATTCCAACGGCAAGGGCGATGACAAGAAGGATGATGACAACAAGGAGTCTGCCGCTGTTGGCTTGAAGGCCAGTGGTGCTCTTGCTGCCTTGACCATGGCTGTTGTTGCTGGACTCATGTTGTAAGAGTATGAATGGATTGTTCGACTGCAAGGATTGAGCCTTGTCGGTAGGCGGGATAATGATAATGGTAGTAATGGTCTGGAATTGGGTATTCGGGTTTTGCTTTGGGTCTATTTTCTAGCGTTTGTCTTTTTCGGAGTTTGGCCTTGAGTTTTCGGGTTTCCGACTGTTTTGATACCTGTTCTTCTGTTAGCTTGGGCATGGTAGAGCGAGTAATGTACAATACCATTTGCATTTTCATCTGCACACTTGCACGGTTGTCTGTTTCTCCAAATGTTGCTGTGTAGAAATCATTTTCAGAAGCTTCGAATTCACGGAAATCTCGAGTCGAATGCTTCACATCTCAGAAATGCATTCTTTCGAAGGTTGTTCCCAGAAAGAAGTTTGCGTTCAAATGATGCGGGGAATGGCACTGGAGCTGTCCTTGAATGATTCCTGCACTGCGGCCGCGGAAGTGCATTGTTTCAAAGCGAACCGCACAATATGGTTCTCCGTGAAAAAAAAAATGCGAACCAGGCCGCAAATTTCCAATATTCGAGATTCCGTCGTTCGCAATCGTGGGGCCAACAGCCCTTTATATGATCGATTTGGGAATGATGCCACACTGGCATCACCAGGGGTAAATGCGAGTTTTCCGAAATTCTGGCGCCGCAACTTGATTCGCAAAACCTCAAGTCGACCTTGAACGTATCGAGCAAAGTCGGACTCGGAACTTACCGCCGCAGGACATATCAGAAAGTTCTGGGCGTACTGAACTGCGAGGATGATTCGTGTGGATCATACCAAAGGATGCAATCTGGGTCAACTGTCGAGCATCAACTTTCCGTAGTATGCGCATATATATGAAGCCTTTGGTTGCAATTGAAGGAGGATGGATCATTCTCCACTAGACACAGCACCCAACTAAAGTTTGTAAGAACAGTGGCATAACATACAACCACAGATAGAAGATCTTACAGGATCCCGTCCGCTCTCCACTCGTCAAGCTTCTAATCGCCAAGTTAGTACTGTGGTGGGTGACCACATGGGAATCCTTGGTGTCGTATGCTTTTGATCTTCATCTGCTAGCTTTTACAGGACTGTAATTGTTTCCTAAACCAGACTCGGAGATGAAGTTCGGATGTGGTCTGTACACAGATTTTATCTGCGAATACTGGTATTGCATGTGGCCCGATGCATTACATACAACCACAGATAGAAGCTCTTACAGGATCCCGTCCGCTCTCCACTCGTCAAGCTTCTAATCGCCAAGATAGTACTGTGGCGGGTGACCACACGGGAACGCTCGGTGCTGTATGCTTTTGATTTTCGTCTGCTCGCGTTTACAGGACTGTAAGCACATTTGACGTACTACTTATCAAGCCGTCGATTCGAGTTTTGTTTCCCAAACGTAGGTGAGTATGATAGAGATCAAGCTCAGAACTGGCCTTTTCCACGAATTTGACTTGTAGACTCTTATTGTGTATGTCGGTCCATGCATTATATACGGCCATAGATGGAAGATCATACGGGATCCCGTTCGCTCTCCCATAGTCAAGCTTCCAATCGCCGAGTTAGTACTGTGGTGGGTGACCACACGGGAATCCTCGGTGCTGTATACTTTTAATCGCAGCTAACTTATTGCAGTTTGGCAGCACTGCCGGACATCAAGCCAAAACAAGTTGATTACATTGAAAGAGCCAAATTTCACATCGAAGGTCAGGTGGTGTAGAGGTAGCACTTTGGATTTTGACAAGCAGGCCTTGAGATCAAATTCATCTTTACTTCCTGCAAAGATCAATAGTTCCAACAACCTGGGTTCGAACCCCGGCCAGACCTTTTTCTTCTCTATTAACTTTAGAGTTTGAGTTGAATAAATATTGATGCTGGAGTAAGTAGGTACTTCTTAAGTACATGCATTCACACTGTGCGTTTCTTGCCAGCTTCTCTTTTTACGCTCCGGAACTGATATTACAAATACAAATAGAGCCATATCAACGCTTAACGCGCAATTGGTCTCGTGGTATGATTCCCGCTTAGGGTCACATCCTAAGCTTCAACGAAGAGCTACTTAATACAGCTATCGTGCGGGAGGTCCCCGGTTCAAACCCGGGATTGCGCCATCCAGGTTGATTTGGTCAATCTTCTCTTGTTTTCTTGTCATTTTTGCTTGCCAGTGTAAAGTCTGTATGTCATGTATGCAGTTAGTTAGGTACAAACTTTGTACCGGGTACGAGAGAACAATAATCTGCAAAACAAGTACGTAACATGCAAGAAGTTCAACAATGCCATATGGAAGCAAAGCTGCGCTCGAAACCTCCAAGTCTTCGTGTGTAAATTTGGCAGTTAAGTTACCAGCCGATCCGAGTCGTCTCTGCAGTGGGGTGCTCAGCATGGCGCAGCAGACTCTTGAGTTCCCTGGCCAGCATATCCCTACGTGCCCCTGAATGAATAGCTCTTACTTCGAAATGCATAATAATTTGACGTCAGGCCTGGAGATCCTTGGCGCAATGGCAGCGCGTTCGAAAGTTCCAGAGCTTAAATGAGGGCAGCGAACTCTCACATGTAGCATGGTAATTTCGAAAGGCTATCCGTTTGATCCGGGTAGTGGCCTCTTTGGATACTGTTCTTTTGGACTTTCAGCTTGTTGCAAGTTTCGAAAAAGGGACAGAATTGGACCTGGTAGGCGTAAACACGTTAACACTGGCTACTTGGCGCAGTGGCAGCGCGTTCGCTTCTAGAGCCCGAGCCTGGGTGAGGTGAAAGCTTCACTTGCAATTGGCTGTGGGATGGCTATTCGAAAGGTTATCCGTTTGATTCGGGCAGTGTCCATTCTTTTGTAGGTACGTACGACGTGTTTCGTTTTGTTGGAATATCTGGAACTTCTGAGGCGGTGTATTTATTTACTTCCCGAACTAGCTAGCGCATAAACTTAACGCAGAGCTATGATACCGTTGCATGGAGGACGAGCGGACTTGTAGTCTACACCTCACTACACTCCGAAAGCCATTACATGTATTCACCACAAGCCGACAGTCACAGCCAAAAGTAACAACCTCGCCATACAGACAGACCAGAAAAGCTAGACAAGTAGACAAGTAAGTAGACAAGCCAAGAGATCAACAAGTATATTGCCCAATGCATCAGTATTTGACAATACTTTTCCAGCATAAGCCATAAAGCATAGCTTCATCTCGTTGGTATCTATCCTCTTCCTTCCTCCGTTCTTTCATACTCATCCAGAACGCAATCTCGTCTATACAGGATCATGTCAGTAGGGAGATGGTAAAAGACGAGAAGTGTGGTGAGGAGGCTTACCCGCATCAATCTTAAGAGGATTCGGAGATCAACTCCACTCCGTCAAACCAGCCGACTCATAAACAAGATGGATTGATAGACCCTATATCCAACTTCCATTCCAACCATTAGCCATTACTCCACGCTACACCCGTCAGCTTATACCCATCTCGAGCCTCCACAACTCACCTTACAGCCCACCCTGAGCAGGCTTAATACTCAACCCCTGCACGCCATTCACCACGCCATTCACCATACTCCCACTCCCACTACCCACATTACTCACCCCACCCGTCATAATCTCCGGCACCATAACCTCCACCCACGGCCCCTCTCCTTCCCAAAGGACCTCCTCTTTCCCCTCCACCGCCTTTTCCAACGCATGCACAATCCTCGCCGGCAACAAGATCCGTTCCTCCTCCCACCCACTCTCATACCTCCCCCCCAACCGACTCGCCCTAAACGGCCGTACCCAATAAAACGCATTACTCCCCTCGACCTCGCCCCCCAGATTCGGCAGTTGCGGATGCACACTCGTCTTGCGTCTCAACGGCACGACGTTTTCAAACGCGCCGAAATCCTTGCGCCAGGAATTGAGGTCAAAGGGGGTCTGGTACGTCTTGAAGGCGTCGCGGGCGGACGGGTCCTTGAAGGTGCGGGACAGGAGCGCAAAGTCGTAGGAGGGGAGTTTGAGGTATGCGAGGTGGTTAAAGACGCCTTGATTTGAGCAGGTTTCGCGGCCGACGGAGGAGCGCCATTGTTTTGGTTTTAGGTCGGTGGTGCGGAGGTCGAGGGGGAGGGGGACAAAGTGGCGGGCGAGGGAGAGGGCAATGTAGTAGCCGCGGAGGAGGTCGAGTTTTTCGAGGCGGCCGTCGCCGTAGCCAAAGGTTTGGCGGACCCAGGTTACGGTGTCGAGGAGTTTGGTGCGGTCGGTGTGCAGGCGGCGGAGCTCGGCGGGGCCGATGTGCGTGGGGGTGGGGGAGAGCGTGCGGTCGACGTCGCCGAGGAAGAGGGGGCGAGGGTTGGTGAAGCGGGTGTAGCGTTTTAGTTGGCGGCGGGCGAAATCGGTGAGGCCGTGGGGGCGCCACATGTTGAGGAGGTGGAAGGCATAGGGGAATTCAAAGGTGTTGCGGGCGTGGGATTGGTAGAGGCGGAGGGAGTGTGGGTTGGTGAGGAGGATCGAGTGGAAGGTGCGGTCGGTTAGGTGGAGGGAGCGGAGGGTGCGGAAGATGTCGGGGGTGCGGGGGCCAGAGGAGCGGCCATTTGAGCGGGGAGAAGAGACCGTCTCGCTCCTGAGGAGAAGGTCTGTGTCTTGGGTGAGGTGGGTGATGATGAGGTAGCGGAGGTCATAGGGGAGTTGAATCATGCTGGAGGAATGTGAGAGGAGTTGTAATGTGGCTCGTCGCAGTAGTGATCATCAGTCAAGTCAAGTTGATGGTGTTGGTAGTGAAGACTGACGGTGGGGTATAGTGAAAAGACGAGGACCATTAAAGGTTTCGTCAGTAAAGTTGGGAGAATTAGTGATGGTGTTTAGGGAGTTGTCGTTGGTATTTAGTGAAGAGAAATCATAAAATGAAGGAGAAGAGATGAAAGGTAAAGAGGAGAGGAGGAGGAGAGAATGTCTAAAAGTAGAAGGGAGTTTTTGGTCGATTACGTCAGGGCCCATGGGTGGTCCGTGCACAAACCCTTTGGTGTCAGTTCTGTGGCCTCACTTTTCCGCCGGCGACTTTTGCCTCATCCGCGACGCGTTTAGAGAAAGAGAAGAGATCAGGACTCACCACTGGGAGCATAGGGAAACTCTAGAGACATTGAGAGACGCAGCATCACCACCATATTCCATTCCACCTATTCCAACCACCATCACCAATACCGACCGGCCTATCGCTTCTCTCCAATCCCAATCTCCATCGCCCAGAATCCCCCCCGAAATTCCTCATCTCCGCAACGAAAAAGCACGAGCCAACCACTCCCCGCCGAGTTGCATTTCCGTAGGCTGCTACCGAACGACGCTGCCAAAGGACTACTTCACCAAATCACCATTTTGCCATCGATTGGCTGCCATTCCTTTTTTTATCGTCTTGTAGGTGAGACCTCTCTGTTGTGGTTGTGGCGGACAAACATTTGTGGAGCGGAGGTGGACAAGGCCGAATGGGAGATATCGTCAGCTGTGGGTGTCCTTTGTCTATCAAAAGGCAACGGGCAACTGAGCGATCACTTGGCTAATGCTTTTGAAACCTCCACAGGCATCATCACCACATTAAAGGACAACTCTCAATCGGGAAATTTCTAGAATCGCCTTGGATTGCCAAAGGGACAATACTGCTCAGCTTGGGGAAGGGGGAAGATGATCTTCCTGTCAACACCAAACGGCCTCAATCAGTATCAGTTGGACGGTGAACACCGCAGGATATAGCAAGCAACAAAACCTACTACCCGCCATCAACCTCTACAACCTATCAGAGGAGGAGGCCTCAGCAGCCTCATCTCTACCTTTTTTTTCTTTTCCATTTCGACACTATATTTTCCATTCTACTTGTTTTCTAGATTTCTCTTCCACTCATCAGTAACGGCATTACAGCATTTACGGCGCATCTTTTCTCTTCCGGACACTATTCACAGATACCACGGGCCATCCACCACCTCTGTTTGTCAGCTCGGAGTAGTACCGTGTTATAATGGAATCACCAGACAAGTACATGACCAATGTCTTTCGAATAGTCAGTACAAGCAGACGACCACACCTCTGGAGGAAGAAGCAATCTGGGCAAAACACATCTAACACAATTGGGTAGGAAAACCTATCACGAATACCATATAGAGTCTTTGTCCCCAGCATCCAACCCATTCACTATGGCTCTCTCGAATCGGACGTGCCCCGCTGGACCCGCTATACCCAATCACTGCGCCTGGCTGAAAAGTACCTGAGGGAGAACAACATAATAGCCTACGTTGACTATGAGGAGAATTCCTGTTGGATCTTTGACATTCCCATACCCTCCCAGGAAGACGCCGAAGTCCAGAATGTCCCGTTCGAGGCCTTTGTCCGGCTGGGTCTTGCCGAACCGAAAACCTCCTCCGCAAACGACAAGCCAGTGCCGATGGAGCCGCCGTTGAAAGATTTTCCGGACGACTGCGGCATGACCTTGTTTAAAGACGGCGTCTTTCTCGCCGCCTCGCTCAACCCCCCACCGCCAATGCCTCCCCGAACGCCCATTACAATCGACCTGACGACCGACGACGGCAATGATGACACTTCCGACGAAGACACACCCGAGCGAGTCTGGCAATTCCTCACGGCCGCCGTTCTCTCCTCCCTTTCTTACCGGCTCGCCCAATCGGGCCATTTCATCCCGCTCAACCTCCGCGACCACATTTCCCTCCCCTACGTGCACTACCCCGAACCCGACGATGAAGTCTTTTCCGACGAGCTCTGGCACGCCGAAGTAATGGGCAAGCTCCTCCTCACCCGCTCCATCTGGCTCGCCCCCTGGGGCCAAGTAGCCCAAGCCGTCACCCTCCTCCACCCCCCCACCTCCGGCCCCTCCTCCCAACGCTTCACCGACTGGCGCCGCCACACCGAAGAATACCTCTCCTCCCGCGGCCTCCTCCCCTACCACCCCACCCTCTCCCTCTCGGGCCCCTGGATCCGCTGCAACCTCCGCCGCGAGACGCTAGACGGCACAGACGTCGAAGAAGAAACCCTCTGGCCCGCCTCCCTCTGCTTCACCCGCCAACACGAAAACGACCTCCTCTCCCTCACCCCCGACGTCCCCTCGTGGCTCGGCTTTGCCCGCAACCCTTTGGGTGCGCTGTATCATGAGTTTTACAAGGACATGCACGACCCCGAGGGCCACGAAGAGGCTGAGCGGAGGCGGCTCGAGGAGGGAATGAAGGATTTGCTGGGACGGTCGACGGAGGAGGAACGGCACGGGCTGCAGATGGTGGGGGAGAAGATGTTGAGGAGTTATGATGATGATCCGGGGTTGGCGTGGTTTAGCTACGAGGGTAATCGACCCCCGGATCCGCTCGGGTATGCCATGAAGATTGCGGACGAGGGCGGCGGCGGGGAGGCTATCATGCAGCTTGTCCGGGGCGAACCAATTGCCCCGGGCGCCGCAAAGGTCAAGGAGGAGGGCGGGGAGGTGAAGCGGGAGATGCCGCCGCCTACGCCCGTGCCGCAGTATCCTACGCCTAGCGCGGTGTATCCCACGCCCCCGACTGCGCCGACGACGGGCCAGACAGTGCCGAGGTATGACCCGCCCGACGAGGACGAGAAGATGGAAGTCGACGACGGCAGTGAACCGGATTGGCTGCGCGAGAGTCCCGGGGAACTAGAGGGCGTGGAGGATGCGATGGAGGGGGGAAGGTTCGTGACGGATCGGGACTTTGACTTTTTTGATGAGCCGGCTATGCCCGAGGGGGTGGAAAGTAGTGGTGGGGATGGGGAGGACGAGGAGGAGGAGAGTGAGGGGGGGAGTTTGTTTGGTGAGGGGAGTGAGGTGAGGAGTCCGAGTGATGAGAGTATGCGGGATTTGATGAGTCCCGGGCTGGGGGAACAGGGGACACCGATTAGTCCGAAGAGGGCGTTGGGCTTGTTGGTGGGGGAGTATACAAGGCCGCAGCAGCCGGTGGTGGAGGAAAAGGATGGGCCCGCCTCCGCCTCGGCATTCGCCTCGGGGGCGGAGAGGAAGGGGAGCTTGTATGCGCCGGTGGAGTTTCTGCCGAGGGTGGAAGAGGCGGATCGCAAGTATCAGGAGGGGGGGAGGTTTTATGTCCCGCCGGAACAGGTCATGGAGGAGCTCGAGAGGATTACGGAGGGGGTGTCGTTGGATAGTCCGGTGGGGACGGTGAGGACGCCGGGACTTACGCCGGGAATCACGCCGGGGCTTACGCCGGGGATGACGCCGGGGACGACGGGGTTTAGTAGTGATGAGAGTGATTCGACGGAGGCGGGGGAAGGGGGGGGGAGTGAGGAGGAGGACGCTCAGGGGTACTTTCCCGGGCAGCAGAAGAGGAAGAGGGAGGAGGCGGATGTGGATGGGTTGGTGGACGAGGAGGGGGAGGAGGAGGAGGAGGATCTCGCGGGGAATATCAGTGAGCTCCTACCGTGGCAGCTGTTGATTCCGGACCCAAACGATGCCAGTCTTGTCGAGGTGTTTGATACGTTGGATCTACAACATCTTGCCTGCCAGGACCTCGTCGACTCGGACTATATCGCCGTGGCCAAGTTGGTGGCCGACCAGCTCATGGGCAGCTTCATCCTGCCCATGTGGAGGGACTATTCGGTTGGGACCAATAAAAGTGAGGTGCATCAGGAGGTGCTGAAGAGGAAAGAGACGGATGAAAGTATGGTCTTTTGCGCCATCCTCGAGCTGTTTCCGCAGGTGCTGAAATGCACGTTGGAGGGGTATGCGGGTATTCCGGATGCCATCCCGGACCGGTCGGCGGCGCGGCCGATTCCGCAGCTCAGACGGCCCCCGCTGAGGAGTGTCGGGAGTACCATGCCGACTACGCCGGGCGCCGCGTCACCGACGACCGAGACCAGCCCGACCGTGAATGTGTTTCGCATCGAACCGCCGCATGTCCATGTCCACCGCGGGGAATACGCGCTCGATATTTTGCCTTCGGCATTGCCGTATTGGGAGACGTTTTCGTTTGCGCCGTGTGCGGGCGCGAAAAACGTCTTTGCGTTTGTGGTGTATCCCGACGGCGGGGAGGTCGTGGAGGAGGCGGTCGATGCGTTCTTGGATAATGTCGGGCCGCTGTACGATGCGTGTCGGCTCGGCCTACACCTCCCCGTGTCGTTGCCAGCGCAGGCCGGGATGCCAGAAGTGGTAAAGGGACGGGTTCCGTGGCGGGTGGAGGGGAAGAACCCGACGGTGTCGCAGGCTATGGATGGGCTGTATCAGCTTGCGGGGGAGCTGGGGGTGATGTTGACGGGGATCAAGGACGAGGGTCAGAATGTTGTCGTCTATGTCATGAATCCGTTTCTCCACCCGGCGAGTATGGCGGATATCGCGCGGGCGTTTCTACGGTTGAAACGGACGTATCGCGCTGCGCTGGATGCGGCGAGACGCAGGGGGAATAACCTTGTTTTGCAGATTGTCCCGCGGGACTGGATCATCGCGCCCGACACACTCGTCGTGCTCCCGTTCGCTCGCGCGAGGCAGCTGGCGATGGAGGTGTATATGCGGTGCCAACTGAGCTCGGAGAAGGCGCCAGACGGCGGGGGATACGTCGAGCCGCCGGCGCCGCAGCACCCGTTTCAGGCGAATGGGGTGGTGACGGTCGTCAAGCCGATTGCGAATGCGATTGAGTTTCGGTTGACGGCGGAACCGAGTCCGAGTTTGTTGATGGAGAATAGCATGCTGCATGTGGCGTATAGGGTTAGTGTTGATGGACGGTGGTGTTGTGCGGCTTGGACGGATAATTGGGGGCGGATAAGGAGGGGGGAGATGTATTGTATGGGGGGGGGGGTGGAGGGAGGTGTATAGGGAGATTTGGAGGGCGACGATGGAGGTTATTAGGTTTCGGAATGTTCATTGGAGGTTGGTGTTTACCAAGGTGGGCGTGGTGACGGAGGAGGAAGTCGAAGGTAAGACCATTATTTCCCAATCCGGAAGAAGACAACATGCTAACCACCCACCCCCCCCTAGAATGGACCGAACTCCAAAAATCCCCCACAGGCCTCAACTTCGCCATGCGCACCCCCTCCATCATCATCCTCACCACCGACCTCTCCCCCCCCCTCTCCATCTCCCAACCCATCCCCCAACCAAACTGGTCCGACCTCGGCCTCCCCCCCGACCCCTCCGAATGGCCCTCCTCCCCCCCACCAACCTCCATAATCTCCGACCTCCTCAAAGACCTCCACGCCGAAGTCCAAGTCACCAACAACTGGAAAGCCCGCAACAAAGACGGCGCCTACTACGCCCCCAAATCTATCCCCCACCTCCTCCGCCAACTCGAACAAAACATCCGCCGCTCCCACCCCGACGTCGAAAAGGGGAAAGAAAAAGCCCCCGCCCAACCCCCGCTTCCGCACGACCCCTCCACTTGGCCAGAGGTAGACCAATCCGACCTCGACCCCGCCACCACCTCACTCTACGACCTCGCCGACGAAACCTTTGGCGTGCTGCTCAGCCATAAAACTCCCGCGCACCTGGCCGTGACGGAATTCGGCCCCATCACGACTACGGCGTACTTGGTGACAAGGGGGAGTGTGGGCGCGCAGGATAGGAGTAGCGTGGTGCAGTTTAATGTCGTCGCTTGGAGTAATGTTAATACTGCGGCGACGAGCGTGGCGCAGACGGAGAGGGAGCTGGCGAGGGAGGTGTTGGAGGCTTGGAGGGGGTTGCAGACTTTGACCCCTGGCGGCCCTGGCGGGGGGGGGGCAGGACAAGTGTGGCATTTGGGGGCTGTGGGGAGGGGGGTGGGGGTGGGGGAGTGTATGTAGACGGTGGAGTTGGGGGGAGTTGGGGTGGAGAGGTAGGATGTCACGATTCAGGTGGAGTCGGGTCATATTGGATGGGGAAGATGGATTGGGGTAGCCGGTCGTTTTCGTTGGACAACATGCTTAAGTTGAGATGAAGAGGCAGACGTCGATTCTGATGGAGTTGGGGTGTATTCTCTTGAGAGGATGGATTGGGTAGCCGGTTGTTTGTT
Organism: Ascobolus immersus RN42; assembly: GCA_003788565.2. Lineage (NCBI taxonomy): Eukaryota > Fungi > Ascomycota > Pezizomycetes > Pezizales > Ascobolaceae > Ascobolus > Ascobolus immersus. The sequence goes on along the minus strand of ML119653.1, from coordinate 287,018 downwards.
TCGTATTGGGTTGATGGGCACATGCTTACTATGAACCTGAAAACACCGACGTCAGCTCAAGTGGAGCCGAGGTAGCTCCGGAGGCAAGGAGGTGCGGCACAGGCGGTGCCACTGGTGCCACCGGAGCTCGGAACCCCCATCGAGGGCAGTGTGGTAAGCCTATGCCAGGAGGCGGTATGGCAAACGTGGATAAGCACACTCGGTTGAGACGTCAACTGTGGAGACTGCCTGAGTGTAAGGAGGTGGCATGGTCTCGTGTGTGGGTCTGGACGTCACGAATGGGCGACTTTTTACTGTGCATAGTTTGAAGATCTGAGGGAGAAGCTTGCATCTGCTTTTTTTTGCCTTGATATCTCTTCTTTTAGTATTTTTCTTGTTTTCTCCTCTCTCCTTTTTGTCTCTGGCTCCGGCTCTTTGTTTGCAATTGTTTGGCGTTCGGTTTTTAGATGGTTATTTACTACTACTAGTACTATTTTTTTCTTTTCTTTGAGTCCTGCACTTTTTGACTTGTCATGCGCTTGCTGTATTGTACAAAAGACGGGGATCTTGGGTGTGCGATTGATTGCGATTGTGTCGTGGCTGTCTTTCTTTTGCTCCATTGCGGTGCTTTGTGTTGCTATTGAAGTGTTGAATGTAAATATTGTCCCAGCTGTAGTGGACCAAGTCGAATCTGACGTGGTTGTATGGATGGATCGTACATTCCATGCATTCAGTGCGGCTGTGTATGTAGGTTCAAAACTGTCTCGATATGGACGATGGCATGGCCAGTTATCGTATCCCGACACCGAGTTCCAAGCTCGAAATTTGCACTTTTGCACCTCGCCTTGCGGCTCTGTATCGGACAAATCCACCACCATCGCCAGTTATCGAAGATGGTGAAACCCATGGCTCCAAGCTAGAAACTCGCACTTTTGCACCTCGCGGCCTCGCCTTGCGGCTCTGCATTGGATAACTCACCGCAATCGCTAGTTTTCGAGCTAGAAAGTCGTACTTTTGTAGCCCCCATTGAGGCTCTGCAAACGTGCCCATCGCCAGTTATCGTCGTGGGAACCCAGCTGCAAGCCTGTACTTGTAACTACATGGCATTTTTGCAGTCCCATTGAGGCTCTGAAATGGACAATTCACCTCTTCATCGTGCCAGTTGTTCCTAACACCTTCAGATCGAGAAACATACATACTTTGCATACTTCATGATAATTATAAGCCATCTTCAGCTGCGCCAAAGTTGCCTCGATTTGGGCGAATCCTTACATACTTCGTGTATGTACATGTGGTGCTGAATTTGGAAGTGCATATTCGTGCTTATCCTCTGCCCATGGTTCAGCTCGGCCATGTGCGGCTCCGAGCAGACCATGTAACCCTCCTGACAACACCACAACTGCGGCTCTCCTGCCAATTCTGAAGCTATTTTGAGGTGGTGAAGCCAAGCGATTGGCAAAGCAGCCACTGGAAGGGTGTATAAGCGGCCGGTAGTTTGGGCATGGAAATATCGCTGTTCTTGTCTGACTAAGTTTCGCTAAGCAACCTAGCGTCTGGTGGGAGGAAAAGCGGCTAAAATTCGAGTTATTGGAGTGGTACTTGCTCGACTCCAAAACAACCACACCCCCCAAGCAACGATAGGTAACAACGCCGTCCACCACAACCCTGTTTCGTCCAGAACCAGCCCAGCTCCATTCAACATCTTCGATTCCATTCCATCCATTCCGCACAATTGTTCATCAACAGAAACCAGACTCGTCCAGGTCGGACCCGTCGGTCGGCCCCTTTGAAGAAGCGCGCCGAGATATATGATGATGACTACTTCTAATCCCTCCCCCTCCGCCCGGAGTCTCCGTTCCGCGCTTTTGTTTGTCCTGTCCTGTTTCTCGTAATCAGTGAGCCACCCACCACATCTCATAATCATCACCGCAACACAAACACAAACACAACCCAGCATTAACGCCCCCCTGGCGGCATGGCTCCTTTCGTGACGTTGATCGGCAACGGGAGAGATGGGACCGGTCACGAAGCATCAAGACAAGCAAGACAAGTGATGGTGTGCTATGCGATGTCGGTAGGCTTCTAGAAGGAAAGGGTGTGATTGATAGGTTGATCCGACGCAAACACAACCAGGCAAATGCAGCACATCAGTTGGCGGATGCAGGACGATAATCGCGATTTCATGTTACCCCTTCTCCCGTCCCGTATAGACGCACCATGCGAGGAGAGGTGTTATGGGTACAGCCTTTGCAGTGACAAAGAGAGCAGCCACTACCATCCATCCCTGCAGGCAGATACTAGGTCTCGACTATGTTCACCAACGGATTTGCAGCAAGTTGTCGACTCGACGGTATCGTACTTGCTTGCGGCTCTTGCTTGCTCCTGCTCCTCCTCCTCAGCTGCTGAGCTACTTTTCAAACTTGGTTCCGATGAGAACGGAAGGCAGCGTCGACTTGTCTCGCCTCTGATCAACTACTAGTATAACTGCTACAACATCATGACCAGGATTCTTCGTTCAGACAGGAATCTCATAGGCCAATGCGAGGATCTACTAGGTCACAGGTGGACGGTAATGAAGAACCAACGGCGGCGGCTGTCGAGTGCCGATATCGTGTCAGTGTCGTCGACATTCGAGGCTTAAGTTGGGAAGAAGAAGTTGACGCTTCGGTAGCGCCGCTGAGTAGAGGTCTACCGCTTGTGTGCGGTGAACTGCAACATGACGGAGCTAGTTTGCTATGGGGGCAAGCTCATGATGCGTTTTCTTTTTTTTGTTCAACTGCTCGCTGGAATGGATGGATGAATTGCATGTCCAATTCGAATTGGCTACGGTCTACTCGATTCTTACCGAGACACAAACGACGGGTCGACCTGAAGGGGGTGGATTGCGTGAGATATGCTATTGGAATGCAGTGGTCAAGCCACATGCCTTCCTGACGCATGTGCCGTTTTGAGAGGTGGTGCACAGCTCGATTACAGCTGGGCCGGTAAAGTGATAAATAGCAAACGCTACCCGGTCTGTTTGATAGTTCAAAAGCAAGTATCACTGTACAGACCAGTTCCACTCCGTCTACTTACTGCTACAAGTACTGCTATTCAACATGATTGGAAGTCTCGAACCCATGGTACCTACAGAGAGGTCACCCAAGCCCCGCAAGACAAAGCAGACAGCTACAGTACCTCCGTCCACGACCTCCACACTACCCATCCACACCGTCACATCAAACTCACATCTCTCGTCGATGGCACCCACGGAAAAGTCTGGTGTCGAGTCGTCAATGGCCTCGACCATCTCCAAGCCAGAGTACGAGTCGAGGTCGATATCACCCACTGATGTGGAGGCTGGATCAACTGGAGAGACACCGAATCATACCTATCCGGACGGAGGACGAGATGCCTGGTTACAGTGTCTCGGATTATTCTGTGTCTCAGTGGCAACTTGGTATGTTGACTTTTTTTCTTCTCACCGGTACTTGCTTGTGTCTTTGTCTTTGTTTGCTAACCGTTCCTACCGCAGGGGCCTCATCAACTCGTATGGTGTCTTCCAGGTGTACTATTCTGCCGTGACGCTGAAAGGTCGACCTCCACAAGACATTTCATGGATAGGGTCGATACAAATGTTTCTGATGATTGGACTGGGTGCTCCCATAGCACCGTTGGTGGATGCAGGCTACTTTCGACACTTGATGGCCTCTGGGTCGTTCTTGATTGTCCTTGGTACCATGATGACCAGCCTGGCAAAGACATACACCCAAATCTTTCTGGCCCAGGGTGTCTGTACCGGCGTGGGCATGGGTCTCATCTACATGCCCGCCATGGTGTGTGTTAACTCCTGGTTTGACAAACGCAAAGGCATCGCCATGGGCCTCGGAATAATGGGTTCCTCCATCGGTACGCATCACTTCCCAATCCATCCACCCACATCCCCACTAACCCCCCCCAGCCGGCGTCTGCTTCCCCATCCTCATGCGCCACCTCTACCTCAAACCCAACATCGAATTCGCCTGGACCGTACGCATAATAGCCTTCATCGTCCTCCTCGCCCTCCTAACCGCCAACCTCACCATGCGCCCCAACTTCGCCAAGAACCACCGAGCCGCCCCCAAGCCCGCCATCACCGACCTCTTCGACTGGCCCTTCACCCTCTACGCCGCCGGCGCAGTAATCGGCTTCCTCGGCGTCTTCATCCCCTACTTCTACCTCTCCTCGCACGCAATCCTCCTCGGCATCAACCGCGACCTCTCCTTCTACCTCCTCTCCATCATGAACGGCGCCTCCGTCTTTGGCCGCGTCCTCCCCAACCTCCTCGCCGACCGTGTTGGCGGCCTCAACTCCTCCATCCCGTTTGCGCTGGCCTCTGGCGCGCTGCTGTTTGGCTGGATCGGGATTGAGACCGAGGAGGGGCTGATTGCACTTGCTGTGCTATACGGCTTCTTCTCCGGCGCGTTTGTTAGTTTGCCGCCGATGGTCATTGGGACGATGACGCCGAATGTTAATCATTTGGCGATGAAGGTTGGCGTGGGGTTCATGCTCCTGAGTCCGGCTATGTTGGCGGGGCCGCCGATTGCGGGCGCGTTGTGGAGGGGCGGGGATATGGTGGGGACGCAGGCGTTTGCGGGGAGTACGGCGGTTGTGGCGGGGGTGTTTTTTGTGGCGGCGAGGTGGAAGATGGTGGGGTGGAGGGTTTGGGTTAAGGTCTAGGTTTAGGTTGGGGGTTGAGAGGTTGACTTTGTTTTTTGTTTGGGGAATCTTTCCCTTCTTGTTGGAGTTGGGGCGGTGGTGCATGGTGCTTGCATGGTTTGGTTTCTAAACTTCCTCTCTTGCTTGTGAGAGGTTTGCCTTTATCTCTTTTTTGTTTATGGGGTTTTCATATCGGTTTACTCCAGGTTTCATGAAGATTGGTTCTTGTTTCTCTCGACAGCTAGGCGGGAGTGGGTAGATTAAATACTTTAATAGGAAGTAAAAAAGTAATGCATAATAGATGTTGTTCCGGCCTAAACTCGTACGGGCTCAAATCCGAGTATGGACCAGTGCCATCCGTTTGAGATATTGGTTTTACATATACTTACCTGCCAGTCTCGATCTCGATCATCGGAAATAAAGCTATGGATCAATTGATCTCTCCACGCCGGGTTAGGCGTGAACGACTCGAGGTCAGAGAATCTGAATAATCTTACAAGATCGGGAGACTTTAAAGGATAGGGTGATTCAATCTATGCTGATATCGACCTCGGGTTCAAGCTAGAATTCTCTGCAAGGTCATAGTCAAGACTAAATTATATCCTGTACTTAAGTGAGCACTTGTTAGTATGGTCTTCTATGTACTTACTGTGGGCGGATCAAATATAGTTGCCATTCGGCAATGTGAGAGCGCCAAAAACATACAGCACCGAGGATTCCCGTGTGGTCACCCACCACAGTACTAACTCGGCGATCAGAAGCTTAACGAAAGGAGAGCGGACGGGATCCTGTATGGTCTTCAATCTATGGCCGTATGTGGAAGTCAGCCTCTTTAATAATGGTTTATGTTCGCACTTAAAGATTCAGAAGCTACGAAGAGGCAAAATGCTGGCAAAGGATGCCCGTGTACGGGCACTCATCAAAAGCATACAGTACCGAGGATTCCCGTGTGGTCACCCACCACGGTACTAACTTGGCGATTAGAAGCTTGACGAGAGGAGAGCGGACGGGATCCTGTATGGCCTTCAATCTATGGCCGTATGCGAAGGACAGGTCCTTTTTAAATAACTAACAAGGCAGTGTACGTGTCCTGAGAGCACGATACAGTTTTAGATTCAGAAGCTCTGAAGAGGCAAAATACTGGCAGCGGATGCATAGGTATGTTCAGCCGGCAAAAGCATCATACAGCACCAAGGATTCCCATGTGGTTCACCCACCACGGTACTAACATGGCGATTAGAAGCTTGACGAGAGGAGAGCGGACGGGATCCTGTATATTCTTTTATCTATGGCCGTATGTGAAGAACGACCCCTTTAAAAGCTACTAAAGAGGCAAAATTTAGAGAGAACGGTACGAAAGTTAAAATATACTCATAGATTCAGAAACTTCGAGGATCCAGCTCGTGGAGACCTCAAGGCAAAATTCTGGAAGCATATACATATGTTCCGCGGCAAAAGCATACAGCAAAGTACTTAGAGTTCAAGATTTATATCTGATCTATATAGATCTAGTAAATTACTTGAGAAGCAAGTATGTACTTCGAGTGTCCTGAAGTGCCTTTCTCATTTCTCTCGGAGGAGAGGCACAATTTGATGGCTGTTCTTCTGATAAGTATAAAGCGGAATTGCATCCCATTAATCACTGTGGCACTGGCCAGCTGCAGTGGCAGTTGCTACACATGCTACTTATTCTCGAACGACATCTGCCACCAACTCGGAGATGCCCAATCATATTTCGAGATTTACAAGCTGGATCATCTTCAGTACCAATAGAGTAGTCCGTTTCCGGTCAAAGTCCCTACTCGACCAGAAAAACGAGAAAATGGGTGAGGCACCTATGTACTTGTATGGTAGGTATATCTCGCGCCCGCAAAAGCTATGCTTCGTGATAGGCTCGAACTAGCGACCTTCGGCTGTCCCTCACTGAGCGAGGGTCATACTATGTACTTCAATATATTAATATGAGACCGACGTCATGAACCAACTAAACCAAAGAAGCCGGATATACCGGCTTACCGAGAGATGTATCTCTCAGGAATCCTCAGCTTCGATTTGCACATCTAAAAGGCTGAGAGATTCAGCCAGACAAAAGCTGTGCTTCGTGCTAGGCTCGAACTAGCGACCTTCGGCTGTCCCTCACTGAGTGAGTGTCATACTAATTCCATATGAGACCGACGTCATAAACCAACTAGACCAAAGAAGCCGGATATATCGGCTTGCCGATAGCAATATTCCCAGTGAGATTCCCCTCTCTGGCCTAAGTTGCATTTATTATCCACATTCAATCAAAGAATGGTAAGTTGCAAGTGCATATAATTTGGTCTCAACGGATTGACATCATGCATGATATGTAAGTACATACCTCCCACTACAAGTGCCCAAATTTCAATTGGCGAGCACCGATTTTGATACTTCAGATGCTTGGTTACGTGATTATAGCACTCGAGAAGAGACAGGACGCTGACAGAAACGCAATGGGGAGCCGTCAGCCATGAAAGCAGGTCGCGGCATGTAGAAGCTTCCATGCATGCATCCAAGGGATGGTGCCAGTTGATGCCAATAGTTCGAGACATTACTGACACAATGTGGAACTTTTCTCTTTGTTCTTCAAGACATCTGTTACAAAGCCATTAGAACGGCACTGGCATTTTCCCAGTACTGGTGTTGTTATAAATCTCAGGGCATTCTATAGAGTACCGGACCGGACCGCGGTGTAACTTGCCGGCATCTTTCAACAGCCGTAGATTCCACATGAGTTCTAGAGCATCCAACTCGGAGACTTATCTCAGGTAAGCTTTCCATCCCGCTATAGACATCTTATAAGTGCAAAAAATATGAGGCCGATCTCGGGCCCTGACCAGGCAAATATACGTCACGTGGAAATATTCTCGGTAGAACCAGGTGAACGGCCCCTTTAACGTCTTATCCCGACGGAATCACATAACTATCGATCTGGACATGGTATCATCAAATTCTTTCCTTTCTACATTTAAAAAGCCCATATACCGAAAGGCAGTTAGCCAAGATAGCATGCAAGTAATATGGTGCATCCGCGACCCGTACCGGTGTCAAAATCATTAGCACATCTGCCCGCCAAGGATCTTCCTTCCCCCCCCAAATCCAATTCGAACCCGCTTCCAGCTCCCAACCAGAACAACACATGCAGAGCCTCAACAAGGCAATCGAACCGAATCTTCACACTCACAAACACACCCAACAACAAAGGCCTAAAATCACCAACATTTGCACGCCAGCCCAACACGAAACTCCCTTTTCATCCAAAACTCATTACATTGCAGATTAAAATGCATTATCCTACACCAAACCGGCCCAAATATCAAACAAACGAAAAGGCAATCAAGCAAACACGTCCAATCATATTCGTCAAACTCAACAAATCATCATCGAACGGCGCTTTGAACAGATATCAAACAAAGAAACAAAAACAACTCCCGCAAACTCATCCCCGAGGAAGAGAGGTCTAAAAGAGACACTCAAATCTAAGCCTCGGAATGATTCTTCTTCTCGGTAACATCGACATGCTCAATCTCATCCTGGCCAACCCGCCGTGACACGAACTTGGACGAGTTCCAGGCCTTGAGATTGCTCTCCTCAAACATCTCGTCAATGGCCTCAAGGGAGTGACCCTTGGTCTCATAGACAAAGAACCAGACAAAGATGAAGCAGACGGCACAGCAGGATCCCCAGACAAAGAAGACCTTGGCTCCAAGGTTGGCGTTGCCCTTTCCTTCATCGACGAGATATGGGGTGGCGTAACCAATGGCAAAGTTGAGGAGCCAGTTGGCGGCGGTGGAGATGGAGAGCGACTTGGCACGAGTCTTGAGGGAGTAGAGTTCACCGGTGTAAACCCATCCGACTGGTCCCCAAGACGAGGCAAAGAAAAAGATGTAGAAGCAGACAAAGGCAATGAGAACCTTGTTGGCAACATCCGACTCGGTCGTAACCCCGACAATGGCGACAATGTACTGGCAAATGAACATACCGGCGGCTCCCATCAACAACAGCTGACGACGACCGATCCTTTCAACAAGGTACATACCGGGAACGGTGGAAACGACGTTGACAAGGTTGGTGGTGAGACCGATGAGGAAAGGGTTCTTGATACCGGTGGACTTGAAGAATGTGGTTCCGTAGTAGAAGATGAAGTTGACACTGTAAGGTGAAGTTAGCACCACTCATCCATTCACATCTGACTGATCACTTACCCAGTAAGCTGTTGGAGGACCTGAATTCCACATCCGACAAAGAGTCTGTAGCGGTTTCTACCCTTGAAGAGATCGGCATAACCTGTTCCTCCAGCAATGGAAAGCTCGTGCTCATAGTTGGCCTTGATCTCATCGAGTTCCGCCTTGACCGACTCGTGGTTGGGATCCAACTTGCGGAGTTTACCGAGGGACTTCAAGGCATCTTCGTATCTGTCCTTCTTGATCAAGTAACGTGGAGTCTCGGGCAAGGCCAACATGCCACCGGCGAGGATGGCAGCCCAAAGGAACTGGAGGGCAACTGGTATTCTATACGAAGCCTTGGTTGGCATTTCGTGGGTAGCCTGGTTAACGCATGCGGCGAGGAGGAGTCCGATGGTGATGGCGAGCTGGTAGGCACCGACAATGGTACCTCTGATCCATTTTGGCGCCGATTCGGACTGGTAGAGTGGGACAATGGCAGAGACGATACCGACACCGAATCCAGCAATGGCGCGACCGGCAGCAAACAATGGGATGGCAGTTGCGGCGGTTTGCAAAGCAACGCCAACCTACGACCATCATCAGCCCAGCATTCCCCGGTAGCACAGGGACTTGCAACTTACAGAGAAGATAGCACAAGAGGCAACAAGACCGAGACGACGACCAAGCACATCAGCAGTTGGAGCAGCAGTTAGAGCACCTACACGATTTCTTTATTAGCACGACTACTCCTTTGAAACGTCAATTACTGGAGTACATACCGAAGAATGTTCCGAGAGAGAGGATTGATACGACAAGAGACGTCTGGCCAGAGCTCAGCTTCCATTCGCCGTTATCTTGAAACTCTGTTGCAAACTCCTTCTGGAAGTAATCCATACCAAGGATACCATTGATACTGCCTGTATCGTATCCGAAGAGGATACCTCCGAAGGCTACGAAGATACCGATAACGATGGCTGGGCCAGCACTACCCGGCACATTGTCGGGCTTCCGAATCCCGAGGAATTTGACCATGATGTCGGAGTGATGATAAAACCTCCTGTTGGTGTCGATTGATAGGAAGGAAAGTCTCGCTGAACCTGCAATTTGTTGTGTGGGACAGCTGAAAAACGGTAGAGCGTGAATTGATTGCGGGAGGGAAGAGGCTTTATGTACGGAGAAACTACCTCGTGTTACTAGGTCTCAAGAGTGCAGACCCCCCGCAGCCCACACATAGTGGAGGAGCACTGCATGCTTGCTCCGCGGCACCAGAACATTGCCACAGGTATCGATCTTTGCTGCTAGTGCCTGTGCAAACTCGTGGCTTGTCAGGTCTGTTTCGTCTCAATCTGCATCTGATCCGGACGCACAAATAGAGACCCTCCCTCATTGATATGCATCAAGCGGGAATTTGGAAGTTCTGGTAAAAGCTCGAGTCCCTGCAAATCCCTTCTGTTTAACTCGGGTATCAGTGTTTCTGCCCCTTCTGCCATGGCCCATCTTTCAATGTTTCTGTCCCTGCTGCCATAGCCCAACTTTCGGTTGACATGCACTTTGCTGATTCACTATGGACGACGGAAAACGCTATGCGCCACGAGCTGTGGACATCCGAGTTGAACGGTTTGAAAGTAGGTCATTGTGCTCATTTCGGAGGAACCCCGCTCAGCACCGACGAAATTCCAATCACAAGACCGCTCTTCTGACCATAGAAAATTTCTGTCAGATCTGAAAATGCACAGTTGCAGCACAACTTCGATCGAAGCAGTTTAACGACATGGTTTGTGCAAACTCCGGCGGCACCTCTCGACTCGAAATATTCGGCTCATGCATGAGCGAGTTCATACCAGCCATTCTCACCGCGACTCAAATCACCACACTACATTTCCTTTTCGTCAGGCATGTTTTCAACTATTGATTCTGACCTGTTTTACGGGAAGCAATATGTGTGAGAGGTTGGATCCGGGAAGAGACATGGGGAGTACGACAAATATTGCCGTATTAGGAAACGTATCCGTTTATTTGCTTTTTTTCGCCCTTGTCGTCAAAGCTTCTAACGTCTCCCTTCAACGGTTCACCAGCATCTTGCAGGCTAGCACTAGGGCCAAATGTCTCACACAGGTGCCATCTTAAACGTCCGACAAACCGTCATTCATTCGTTCGCGCTCTTCCGACACCTTGGCGACAGCAATTAACCACCCATCCCCAAATTACATAACCTTCAGCAGTCGGAGCTGCCGGCTAGTGACGCTCGTTCAACTGTCAAGCTTTGATGCTTCCAGCAGGAATCCGACCAATCTCTGACGGAAGTCAGCCAGAAAGTTGGATGCCACATTCCACCGATCTGCAAGGAGTCCGGAGGATAGGCGCAACCTGCATCTGCTTGTGAGAATCGTGGGATGGAGACCATGGCCACGCATTTGATCAACCTTCAAACTTCTCTCGAAATCGGTCATGAGGTTACTCGCGACCCCAGACGAACTGTACGAGGCGTCCCCACGTTCACTTTCTCGGTTTGGGTTGGGCAAAGGCAGAAAGAGGATATTCATACGAGGCGATTGATATAGGTGTTGAAGCTTTGTCTACACAATAGCAACCACGAAACGACAGGTCACAATTCGGACTTTTCATCCACGATACCTCAATTTTTCATTCTCCGCAACTGGTCTGGACAACTGATTGCACCGGCGTCAGAAACCCCACTTCGGAGTGTTCCGTTGGTCAGCTACGAGTGACAAGGAATCCGTCGCTCTTTTGCGGTATCCGGCGGCTGCTCATCGCCCCGTCTCCAATACACCAGAACCAGCAACCCCACAACCGCCTCCACACCTCCACAACAACCCTTCGAGCTATCTTAAGGAAATAATGCCGCAGAACAGGGACTGAATCCAGGGCCTCGAACGCCCATCCAGTACCAGACTGGAAGGCTTGATGTGACTGAGTGGATATGGGTACATTTCAACCGATTTCTACCCTGGCCGTTATCCCCAAGTGCATGAGAATGAGATCACTATTCGTAGTTGACCTCATTCGTAGTTAAGTCGCCCATTCTCTCCAGTGCAAGGTTTAACTCGAGTAAAGTAGGGCTAGAGATGTACAGTGAAATAAGCAATGCTCAATTTTCAAGCTTATTTTAGCGTTTCAAAGTCAAAAGTCCGGGGTCGGCAATTTATTTATTTTGCTTGGGAGATGATCTTAAACACAGGCTGACTTTGACCATACAGATCCACTGCGCTATTTTCATTTATCGAATTGCGATGCGGCGGCCGTTGCCTTTTTCTGCACGACACTTCTTGGTGACATGTGCAGGTGTCGCACGAAGCCCACAAATCAAGCTCTGCTCGTTGCTCATGTGGGATACTTCACATCTCCAAACATGTCACAGTTCTCGGTACCTATGCAAATACTCGTCAAACGCAATGAACCCACTCACGAATCCCCGCAACAGTCTCTCGCTTCTCCGCATGTTCATAGTATGTCTACGGTTCATGGTGGGACCCGGCGTTGTTGTCTCAATAAACGAACTATGGACAGGGTCAACTCAGTTTAACAAGAGTGGGTGTGGTTATCATGTCCTTGTGTTGCCGCGCCCGAGAAATTAACTTTTCAAATTTGACAGTTACCGCGGCGCCACGCTCCGCCGAGTCGATACACTAGGATTTGGCCGTGAAGGCTTGATACCGATTGAGCTGTTCCTCCCGAAACGAAGTTTTCTCTCTTTCCAGTTGCGTTCGCCTGTTATTTCTCATGATCCAAGCCTGAGCGCCTAGCTGATCAAAGCTTCTCCATCGTTGTCATGCAGCCTCGGATGTTCTAGAAGGCGTCACTGATTTTGCTTTTTCGGACGAGTTGTCTTAGAAGCGGCAAACGACACCGGATATCATATGGATATCGACACCTTCATCAGCCTCACCACAGGCGGATGAGAGTCAACGCCAGGAGTCTCCCTTTACGGAAACTTTACACGCCTTCAGTAACCTTCCTGTTCGAACCTGTTCAGCACACCATACGAATAAGGCGATTGCCACGGAACCGGTTGTCTTACGTTAGGGAATGAGACAGCGGTTGACGGCCGCCAATACATGGGATTAATGGCTCCTTGCTCAGCACATGTTGCAACAGCGAGTACGAACTTCACATTCCCAAACACAGCGATGGTTACGATCAGATCTCGTATCATTATACCTGGACAATCTTACTTGAGTACACATGCTTTACTTTGAGGACTGAGCTATGTATGCAAAGGAGTACGATATCAGCCTGCACTTTACTACCGGATTGAGACGAAAGCGCCATAAATTGTTCAGTTTATTGTCCCAGTACCTTGGCCTGCTCCCCTGAAAGAGGTATATCTGCAATACCATCCATTCAGATCTTCACTCAGTTCGTCCAACTCCATGCAACCTTGTCGTGTTGGCTCTGGAGCCCTGCAGTTCTGGTCTTTCTTGCATCTGATGTTCCGGACCACGTTTCGTTCGCAGGTGGGGAAATATATGTTTACCTGCAGGCGAGAGGCTCCGACGATGTGGATGAGGAGAATATTCTGAGCATTTTATGCATCCTCGGGTCGCTAAATACTTGTTTTGAGACGTTTTGCTTGCAAATTTACCTTGAAACTCAGGCACGAACCAACCTAATCGACTGTTGGTATCTCACATGTTATATAGAGTTTGCAAATCGTCTGCACTTCATCGGTCGTGAGCAGCACATGTCTCAAGGAGCAAAGGAACACAACGTGGAGCCGTCTATCTACGAATGGAAACTGCTCGACAACACGACACGGCATATTTGATGGCAAATGCGGTATTACCTCAGGCACTCGAGCCTCTTTCATTTCAGCTGTTGCTTGAGGTCGAGGTCCACATCATATGATGGTGCAGAGCTATCTGATATTGGAAGGGGTTCTTCGAATGCTAGCTCTGCAGTACACTGGCTCTTTTCTGGTCGTGATCAGTTGTTAGCCCGTCTCTTACCATTACCAATTGCAGGTAGTACCAGGAAACAAGCCACTACTTCTCAGATGTGGGGCTGATACTAACTTTCCCACGGGGTAGATTCCTCCATGGGGTACGTATTCGATTCAACCAGCCCGACTCGCTAGTAAGCGATACACACTTTACTTAAGTATGCTTTGAATTCCAGGTTGATTAGATTGCTAGCTGTTCTTGCTAGCTTTAGACGACAAGTCAGAATGCCAGAAGCCTGGATGTGCCCCTCAGTATAATATTCGACGGACCATTCACCGAACCGCCCCAGCGTTACAAGTAAGCCAGGAAGTCATAGAGTTCAAAGTTCTCGAATACTTGGGATGATGCTAAGAGTCCGCTATCAGTGCTAGTCTAAAGCACTCAGGCAGTTCGGAAATTTGTTTTACTTAACGAAGTACGGAGGAAGAAACTTGCGACTGCTTTGACGGTCACGGTCTATCGAATAGAACATCGAGAGTATGCTGCATGCGATGTATGAACTGTGACAAAGTCTGTTATCAGGGATCCTGGTTTGCAGCGGGATATTATACTGACATATGTGACAGATACTCGACATGTCAGTACTTAACCGGAGGCATCTCGAATCGCTGCTGAAGATGAATCAGATGTTCTCGAGCAAGTACCTCCAATTTACTTGCATGTAGTATTTCTACATGTACTTCAAGTACTGTTGGCTGCGCTGCTGCATCAAGCATGAAGCACTAGCGAATAGGCCCTGTTACCTATGTACTCGCTTCTACAGGCACTTGGTATGTACTTAATTGCCTTTCCAGGAAATTGTCCTTCAGACTGATGGCTCTGGATACTTTCCCCAGTCCAGACGCCGAGCTGAGAGGCTTTGCAGTAGCCATTCTTTACCCTGGTGGTGATGGAGTCCTTAGGCGGTTTCTAACTCTGTCGTCAGTCGTCTTTGGAGTTTGACACCGGCTCGCTCGCCTATGCGGGGGAATAAAGTACCGGATTAGGGCGAGCTTAATGCAACTAGCAGAATCTAGCCGTCCTCGCTAACTGGCGAGATCCATCCTTTACTGAACTTGGGCTAGGGTCGCCAAACCGCATTACCTAAGACATCAGACGAAACGGTTGACAGAAGCCTCATGTAGGTCAACACCACTTCATGAGCTTACTTGTAGTTCTCATAGGAAGTAACGACAAGCCCTAACTAGTTCACAATTATACAGGGGCTTCAATATTTGTGTCTTGAAAGTGACATAGCTACAGCCTACAGCGGCACAGAAAAAAAATGTTTGAATATCGGAAGCCCCGGTAAGTTTGGATTGCATCATATGCAATTTACCGACAAGCTCGGGATGGCTGAATGACTGCATTTGTACAAGTACGCTTGACCGCAACCCGAAGTACATGCCGACCGGTGTAAAAGAGGCAGATTTCTGGTAGTTTTCTGCATCTGTACGGTTCCCACATGAAGTAACTGCATCAGCTTGCTGACACTCCTCTCCACTGGCCAGCGGCTCTTAACGGCCCTCGTCCATATGTAGAACATAGATAAGGCAGCCATCTTTGCCTCACCGAACTGAAATATTGTTATATAAAGGTCCTGCTCGCAAGATAATTTACGACACCGCAACTCAGAATTGGCGAGCATCTCAACTTCCCTGGCCCTTATGGACCTGGACTCATCGCAAAAGCCCGACAAAGTCCTCGGACGCTACTACGATTGAAACTATCCATCTTGGATCTCCGAAAGCAAACCCTGTCCTCCAAGACTTGAGTGCTCGAGCATTGGTTTGAACAGCATAAATGTGGACAGCTGCTTGTCTAGCAACCGTTGAGCACCCTTGACTGGATTGAGATACCCGGATCCGTCGGGATCTTTGTTCTTTTCATCTCATTTCAAATCTGGGCGATTGGATGCCGATGGATATTAATTAACAGCACTTTATGTAAAGTAGTGACAACTTCAACTTCCGCCTACGATACACAGCAGACTTGGCCTGTGAGCTTATCTCAAAACCTATTCAACACCGAAGTGTTCGAGTACTTACATATTCGTTTCTACATAGTCGCTGGTATGTTCTCGGTACATACAAATCGCCCCGCCGGCCTTACGATCCACCGCTTCAGATTGTCAGGGCAATCACTGCCAATGTCACTACTTAAAAAAACAAAGATCAGGTACTTAGTGCAGGTCAGTGGCCTTTCGATGAGTACATACCTATGCGGAAGCCATCAATTAAGCGAATTCTCGGAGGATGTCAGATGCTCACCGCACACAAACATTCGCTTTAAAGCATCCGCACTACGATAGATACTAAGTTGATATCTGAAACTCCAATATCGCGGTACTCATTCCAACGATATTGGGCCTCGGTGAAGGAATCGACCAGTGCTTCAACACCTAGGTAAGTAACTAAACGATAGGAAGAACAACCGCCCAAATACAACCACCTCCGAAAATACAGAATCACAAAATGAAAGAACAAAAGAAAGAACAAAAGAAAGAACAAAAGAAGATGCCTTTCAGCTGGCGCAATCCCGGGTTTGAACCGGGGACCTCCCGCATACTTGAAGTATTGGAGCTTAGGATTGGACCCTAAGCGGGAATCATACCACTAGACCAATTGCGCTGTAGATATCGGTAAGCGAAAAATATGTTATTAGATCTTGTACCGTCAAACAACCATTATGGTGATAGGGGAAGAAGGCGTGAGCGGTTGCAGATTCCGAGCGAGTATGGGCGGTGTGTCTGTGTATCTTAATTTCACAAGGCATAACTCTACATCGGAAAGAAGTTACCATATTTCGTACATAATTATAAGCTGCTTCCGAGTTCCGATCTCGCCCAATAATATTTGGGTAATGATGCCGTGACAGCTGGAACCGGATATCCCGTCCCGACGAACTGATGACAGTAAGCTGAAAACGGAGAGCTTGGGGACCAATGACAGAACGTGAAGGACGAGGACGAGCCCGTCAATGCATGAATATAGAATGAATATCTATCGCCATAAACAAATATCAAGAGTATATTATAATACCGGAGCCGGAGCCAGACAAGGTAACATGGTGTACGAACGTCAAACATGAAGCTCAGCAAAAGTTCTTCCATGTTTGACGAATTCTAAGCGTCTCAAAGCTGCAAAAGGCCAAAAGGCGAAAAGCAAGCGAAAGCAAAAGATAATCTCGGCCTCAGCCCGGGATTGAACCGGGGACCTCCTGCAAGATTGAATCCAAAGAACCCAAAGCAGGAATCATACCACTAGACCACTAAGGCGAATATGTGAAGGATGAGCAAATGGCCTTTGTATCAATTTAACACCGCAGAGGCGGTATGAATCGACCACCTTGAATTTGGCGAGAATTCTTATCAAAGTCTACCGCAGATAGGAGTGCTAATGTAATCTTCTATGTACTAAGTACTCGTACAATTTTTGCTTAACGCAGAGATATGAACTCGATAAGTGCCACCAGTGTCTTTGATTATTCGCCTCCGATTCCAAAATCATGTGATGCTGCACCCTCATTCCCTGCAACCATCAGGCACAATCCAAAATGAGATGACATATCGTATCGTCCTGATCTCGAGCGGGGTTGAAGTTGTACATACCTAGGGACAAATACTCCGTCTATCCTCACGGCAGCAAAAGACAAGAACTTGGATTACTCGGATCACAAATCGTCAGTGGTATGTATCCTTGTCCCGGTCGAGATATGTCCGAACATTTTGGGACATCAAGCGGTCATTACCTACTTTTTAATTCTTGCGTGCACGATTTACTGACCATCATCAACAGCCGTACGTATCGGAAGCTCAGAACTCAGCTTGACTATGGCAGCATCTGGTGCTGCTCGGACTCGGAAACTGCCACCTCACTATTCCGAAATATGGCCCTTTATATCTATTAATTGCCGCCCTTGTAAGAGCCCCTTGCGATCATATGTGTGTTTACTTGTTGCAGGTCACTAACTTGCTCCATAGATTTTGCCGACTATCTGGAGTATTTCAGAGTCTATATGAACGAGGCATCGTCTGGAGGGAGCCCTCTGAACTGGACAGCCGAGGAGCAGGACCTATGGCACACGAGGCTGAAGGAGCATGTCAAACACTACGGGCCAACCCTTGGCACGGAGGATTACTATATGGTGCCGTGCGATTTAAGATACCATTCCGAAGGTACCGCCTATAAAATCGATCAGTTCTTTGATGGCAAGCCGTTGGACCCGATCTTGATGTCAGTGCGGCTTCGTGCAAAGGCAAGGGAGTTCTGCTTTTCCGGCTCTGAGCTGAAACCGGAGCTTCAGATTGCCAGAGCCTTGTACGTTATGAGGGAGCTTGAGGAGAAGGAAATGGCTAGAAGGGCGAACAAGGTGCATTTCTTTTTCCCGCGAAAGGAAAGTGGATGGGGTTTATACGAGGACCTTCACTTTGTCCTTGAGACGCTTTACGATTATTCTGTCCCTATACCTTTCTATGACCAGCTTGAAGATGGTGTCATGTTCTTTTTTGAGCATCTTCACCCTTACCTCGTCAGTAGGACTCAGAGCACTCCAGAAACACCCGAGTTTTGCGACAGGGTTTCCGAGGTCTTCTTTGAGCTTATCATTCGGCTTCGCCTGGGTTTGGAACGGGTAACCATACTGGGTGAGAACTCACGTGCTAGATTCGCACGTGGATTGATGAGAGATGGACAGATTCGGCTGATAAACGCGGTCCAGAAGAGCACAATTGACACTCTCACCGATCTCCTGTCAATGAGTGGGGATGATGAGCTGGAGTTATGTTTACTATGGGAGACCTGGGGACTACATCACCACAATAAGGATACTCTAAGGGGGCCTATCAGGAGTGTACTTCTTGATATATGGCTCGCAGAGATAAAAATGTCCCTACTTCAGCATACGTTTCTTGTGGACGAAGAGTTTCGATCGGAGAGGATAGAGAATGCAATTATAAAGTATATGGAAGAGCCAGGGGTCAACTATGCGGTGGTCAGTGGGGTCAAGCTTGCTTCATTCAAATACCGGGTGATGGAGGCAGAGGCACGGGGAAACAGAGCGGCAATGCAAGCCATCATGCGCTCGCCGCGATGGTGGTACAGGGAATATCCAGTTTTCGAATGAAAGTAGAGTACAATAATATTCAACTCTCCACTGGCACCTTGCCTCTCTTCCTTACTCGTCCCCCGACACCCCTCCCCTAAGCTCCCACCCCCTCCTTCTCCCCCTCCTCCCCCGTCCTCAACCCCAACGCCTCCCTCAACATCCGATTCTCCGCCCTCAACCCATTCACCTCCCCACTCTCCCACGCCCCCTCCCTATACGCCTCCCTCACCCCTTTACTCAACTCCCTAACCGCATCCAAAATCCTAGCATTCTCATTCCTGAGCTCCTCACTCACCATCCTCTCGTTCTGCAGCTGCGTATTATAGCTCTTGTGGATATTGATAATGCTCTTACTCTGCTGCAGCGAGTACGTGCGGATCTGATCGATGATCTGCGTCAGGGCCGTCTCGTACGTCTTGACGAGGTGGGTCTGGGTTTGGTAGGCAGATTCTTGTTTGGTGAGTTGGAGTTTGGCGTCGGTGAGTTCGGAGGTGAGGGTGGTGAGTTGGGCTTCGAGGTCGGCGCGGGGGGTTTTGGATTTGGGGTCGTGGATTTTGACGGATTTGGTGGGTTTTGTTGGTTGGGAAGGGGCGTCGGTGGGAGGGGAGGTGGTGGTGGTGGGGTCGCTGGGGGCGGAGCCGTCGGGGGGGGACTGGACTGGTGGGGAGGTGGTGTCGGGGGGGCCGGAGGTGGCTTCTTCGAAGGGCTCTTCGTCGGAGGAGGGGTCGTCGCCGGCATGGGCGTCGTGGAATTCGGGTTCCTCGTCGGAGTCGGAGTCGGGGTCTTCGGTGGGGAGGTTGAGGGCGCGGCGTTGGGGGAGGGTTAGGCGGGAGAATTTAAAGTCCGAGGCATTGAAGAGGGACTGGGTTGGGTGGATTGTTAGTGATGATGATGGCAGTAGAGATGAAACTACAAGAGAGTGATGTAGACATACTGTCAGGACTGCCGCTTTTTCGGTGATTTGGTTGGTGTATTGACGATTCTCCTCGAGGATCGCCGACAACTCATTCACCTGCTCCCAGATATACCCCAGATCCACCTGTTCCCTAGACATCTTGGAGTCCTTATCGAAGTCCTGGGCCTCCTGGACTCGGCCTTGCTGCTTTTTACCCGTGGTGGCGGTTCTTTGCTGAAGGACTGCTTGTAGTAGTGAGAGACGTTCCAGGGCGACGATCGAGGCGTCGATAAGGCGGTTGGTTGTTGGTTGTGGTGTTGTTGTTTGGTCTGAAAGTGGAAGTTGCGACAAGAGACAACAGTTGACGCTGGGTTACGCTTGCGTTGGGGTTAGCGTTGATTTCATGTTACACACGATTACTTAGAGTTTCGCGTCCGTCTGTTCCTGAAAGCCAAGGGACCAGCGTCTTGGGAGAACCGATTCCGTCGATTCGATCTTGAAGATATCCTCGATGAGATGAGCTGCTCGAGATGGAGTAGACCAAGTCAGTAAAAGCAATGGAAAAGTAGATTGGGGAAAAACAACTATTTGGAACACCAGTATATCGGGTTCCATAGCTCAGTTGGTTAGAGCGTGGTGCTAATACGACCAGTAGAACACGCCAAGGTCGAGGGTTCGACCCCCTCTGGAACCAGAGATTGATTTTCTTACTTTTATTGGAGCAGAAGTCCTTCTTTTGCCGACTCCAGCTTATCAAGACCGTAATTATTATTCCCTAGCAGATACAGCAATTGTTCTACAGAACACAGCCACACCCGAAAGACCAGAAATCTACTAATACCTCAAAGAAAGATCAGAATTCCCACAAACGCCTCCATCCCAGTCTATAGTACCCCTAAGAAAGAATAAGAGAAAGACAGTAACCCAGTAATAAAACCCAACGCCACAAAGCCCCACACCACACAAAAGAAAACCACCACCACCACCCACTACTCCCCAAACTCCAGCCCACTCCTAAAAGAAGACAAAATACTAGTCATCTCCTCATCCGACAACTCACTCTCCGAATCCGCATACTCCTCTGTTTCCAGCCCACTACTACCCCTCTCAGTCTCCGTATCATCATCATCATCGTCGACCAGGTCCATCGGAGCGTCCGTATCATCGTCCCCACCCTCCAGAGTCTCAATTAATAAATCCACCCTATCAACCAAGCCCCCTTCTTTCTCCTCCCTCTCAGTAACAACAGGCTGTTTATCCTTCCCCTCCTTCCTCACCTCCACACCATCCTTCCCCTGAATTAAATACACCACCCCATCCTCCTCCACCTCCGCCCCACCAAACTCCACCATCTCAACCTCCTTCCCACTCTTCTCTTCCTCGACCTGGCCGCCCCCAGCAACAGACCAAGCCTCAACCAACTCCCTCACCTTCTCCCTCCCCTCCCTCACCATATCCCCCTCCACCCACCCCATCACAACCAACAACTCCCTCCTCCGATCCTCCTCCGCCCCCTTCGACAACCCCGGCCTCCTAAAGAACCCGCTCTCCGCCTCCTGATCCAGCACGGCCCAGATCTTTTCCAAGTCCGGAAAGGCCCAGTCCGCCTTGATAATCTGGCTTGTGCCCACCGGTCCCATCTCGATGTCATAGCGGGTAGAGACGAGGCAGAGCCACTGGCTACACGCCCAGCAGCAGAGATTGGTAGAGGCAATGAGGCCGGCCATTGCATCGACGCCACGGGCGAGGAGAAAGGCGGCGATGCGGATGCAGGCGTGGACGCGGGGCTGGGTTTGCGTGAGGGTGTGGAGCCAGTCGAAGGCGGTGTCGCTGAAGTGTTGGGTGTTGAGGGGGATGTTGGGGGAGATGTGGAGGTCTTGGATGAGGGTGCGGAAGGCTTGGGTTATTTCGCCGTCGGCGTCGGTTTGGATTTCGAAGGTGTAGGGAGGGATGGAGGGGAAGCAGGGGCGGGGGATGTGGGTGATGCGGAGGGAGAAGCGGGTGTTGAAGGTGTCCAGGACGCCGATGAGGCTGCGGACCCATACGGGGAATTCTGTGAGTTTGCGAAGGAGGACGATGATGGGAAGGCGAGAGGTGACGTCGAGCTGTGTTGTAGAGGCAGTCGTGATGCCGTAGGTTCTTCGGGCTTCGTCGGTGGTGGGGCCGCTTGGTGAGATGGTCGAGTCGATGGCATTGAGGAGATTTTGCATGCCGTCGGAAAAGTAAAGGCCTTCTCGGGCTTGGTTGACCATGGAACATAGTGAGTTTTGTAACTTTTCAACCTTCACAAGCTCCTCCTTGTGGGTGTCGAGGATGTCTTCGGCTTCAGAGCAGCCGTAGCCGTCCAAATCACACTCTTCAAGTGAAGTAAAGAAGCGGTCCATATCTCTCCTGAGATCCTCAGAAAGCTCAGCATCCGACTCGGCAGCAAACGTTTCAAGGAAAGACCAAGTCATCTTTGCTTCCGGCAACACTTTTGCGACCAGCGTGTCTAACCGGTCTTGACAGCGCTCGACAAGCTCGTTGGTGATGTGGTTGATGAGGATATCCTTCAGGGTCCCGCCATCAGCACTCCACTGATTCTCCTTCTTGTACTGCATAATCAACTGGGTAAAGATCGCAATCTTACTTCCCCAATACTCTGCTGCCTGTACCTCAAGAATCGGATTACCCATTGCCAAAATAGCCACATTCTTGATCAGTGCACCATCATCATCGACCGGTTCTTTCCACTTGGAGCCATCGTCAATGTAGACGGCAGCAGCACTCTCATACTCCCAACCAGCGTTGTCGGATGCCGAGAGTAGCAGTGTACGAAGCATTCCTTCTGCTCTCTTCCGCATCACAATAGACTTGGAGTCCATATGTGGATCCGGCCCGTAAACCTCCAGGTTGTCATGGATGACCCAATCCTGCTCCGTGAGCACTTGTCCGCAAGCAAGCAACTCTGAGATTTTGTGTTGGGAACTCTTCATGTGAAACACGCCGCCATCCTTCTTGACCTTGCTCTCCGCCTCCAACTGCTTTTCCTTCTCCATTGCCTTGTCCAGATCCAAAGGTGCCGCCGAACCTCTACACGCAATCTTTGGTTTCCACTCTGGCGGTATAACCAGTGCGGCATAACCAAGCCTAGGGCTCGGCATTGGCGTGTCAGCCGGGTCAGACCCAGGTCTAGAAACATAAAAGCTTGACGGGATCGTCTCAAGTGGGTGCGCAGTAAAGCCGTGCGGATAATGCCTGCTGACATATGTTCCCGGTGCTGGTAATGGTGCTTGCTCATGCGGCCCAAGCTCGGGGTGATAGTGATCCCTCCACAGATCTGCTCGCTCTTCAGCAGCCTCATTTGATACCCAATCCCATTGCTTCCCAACAAAGTAATCTTGTAGGCCACCACAGTACTCGAGGAATTGCTCGGCGAGGGCGCTTTCCAGCTGTTCTTGGTAGACGTGAAAGGGCTGGTCTTCGGGTTCCGCAGGAGGAATAAAGTCGACTGCTGCAGGTTGAGTGCGAGTGATTCGGCGGTTTTCACGAAGAAAGTGGAGAGTTGTACGACACTTTATCCCAGCGCAAAGGTCGCCATCGTAGAAGCTGGCAGGGTCGAGGTGAGTGTAATGCGGAGAAAGCGGAGTCAGGTCGTCTTGGGCAGGAATTTCGACGATTGGCGGGGGAAGAGGAGGAGGAGGAGCATGTTGAGGTCTGCGTTTATCGAGGACGACTTTGGAAATTGGCCTTTGTGGCGGCGGAGGTGGAGGTGGAGGAAGAAGCTGAAGAGCTGATGGGAGCAGTGGTTGGAGCTTTGGAGTTGGAGGGGTGATTGCTCGTGGTGGGGCTGACTTTGAGCCGCCAGATAGAGTGTTGGAGCGGCTCCTACTCTTGGACTTTTTAACCTTGAGCTTTTCTACAACACAGCCAAATATTTAGCTCTCGAGACTAAAGACAATTAGAAGCAAAGAAGGAAGCACTCACTTGGTTGCGGAGGAATGTCAATCGTAATCTTTGGATCCTCAGCATCATCCCAACCAGGCAAATGGACCCTTACCTTATCAACTGGTTCGATCTTATCAAACCACGACAGATCCAATTCGCCCGTCGACGGACCCTCAAGTTCCACACCACCTTTTGCATCCTCACCAGTCTTTGGCACTTCTCCATCATCGTCAGCGATAAAAGCAACATCAGCCTCCTCACACGTCCCCTCATCTTCATCCTCTTCCTCCTCCTGTTTTGCCGACTCCTCAATTATCCTCGCGACAAACTCCACCATCTCCACCACTTCGACACTCTCCCCCATCGGCCCTCGCTCCATCTCATCCACCATTTTCGCTCGTTGCCGCGACAACCAACAGCGCGTCTAGCTCCGTGCGGCCAGTGCGGGCTTCTCCAGTCCTCGAAATCGTCGAAACTGTGTCGTTGTCGCAAGACCGAAAAAGAGGTGTTCAAAATATCCAGTCGTGGTGTTCAGTGAAGGAAGGAAGAAACGAAAGAGAAAGAGAGTCCAGGGCCACAATCCCGAAAAGCTTCCCCAATCCTGTCACAAAGAGCGCAAACGGACCAAAAGAAGCAGGCGCACCTGGAACAAACGAACAAACAAAACCCCCCGGTCCCATCTCCGCCGCATCACCCATCGTCACTTCACCAACGCAAATCCCCCCCTCACTCCTACCAATTCTCCGACCCCAGCACCACCTCCCAAATGTCCACCAAATCCACCAAATCCACCTTCCTCCGCACCCAACTCAACACGCTCTCCACCCCCCTCCACCCCCCACCCCACTTCCTCAACCCCTCCCGC